>ML867456.1:21258-37738 GCA_009831015.1 Picea engelmannii
AGGGGATTAAATTCATTTGGACATTGAAATGTGAAGAAAGATTTCAAGAACTGAAATACCTCCTGACCCATGCACCCATGCTATAGATTGCAAACCCAGATAATGATTTCCTTGTGTGTACAGATGCCTGGAAGGAAGGACTCGGAGGAGTCCTTATGCAAGAGGGACATGTAATTTTCTACACGTCTAGGAAATTAAATGAGCATGAGATCAATTATGTGACCCATGACCTAGAATTGGCTACCATAGTACATGCTTTAAAAATGTGGAGGCACTACCTCCTGGGTAGAATATTTTTGCTTATGACAGATCATTGCGGATTGAGACACTTGTTTGATCAACCAAAACTCAATGCCAGGCAAGCTAGGTGGATGTCTCTCCTAAGTGAATACAATTTCGAAATCAAAGACATAAAAGGAAAGGAAAATAGGGTGGTCGATGCCCTTAGCAGGAGTATAAAAATGATTCATCTAGAAACAGTAAGCGCCTGTGAAACGTACATCAAGGAAAGAGTCAGAAATGCACAAGAGACAGGTGCATTCTTCAATACTGTGACCTCATACCTAAGACAAGAGCCTACAGGGCTGAAGTATGAAGGCTACCAGATGCTCGAGGAGGGATTGCTGACATACAGAAACAGATTGTATATTCCAAACTGTGACGACTTGAAGAGGTTCATAATTGATGAACTACATAAGAGACCATATATTGGTCACCCATGATATCAGAAGATGATCACGGCCACTAGGAAACAATTCTATTGGCTTAGGCTGAAGAAAGACATAACTAACTATCTAGCTAAGTGCCTAGAGTGCCAGCAAGTTAAGGCGGAACACCGGCATCCAGCAGGATTGTTACATCCCCTACCAATCCCAAAATGGAAATGAGAAACCATATCCATGGATTTCATCACCGGATTACCAAAGTCGACCAAGAAAAATGATGCCATCATGGTCATGGTGGACAAGCTGAGTAAGTCTGCTCATTTCATTCCTGTCAAATCAACTTGCAAGGCCATAGATATTGTCAACATCTTCATGAAGGAGATATTTAGACTGCATGGCATGCCCAAGGAAATTGTATCTGACTGAGATACCAAGTTTACTTCGAACTTTTTGAAATCCCTAATGGTCGGTTTGGAGACAAAATTGTTATTCAGCACATCTTATCAGCCCCAAGCTGATGGACAAATAGAAAGAGTGAGCCAAATAGTAGAAGACATGCTAAGGATGCATGTAATGCATCAACCTAAGAAGTGGGAAGACTACCTACCATTGGTAGAGTTTTCCTACAACAACAGTTATCAAGAATCCTTGAAGATGAGCCATTTTGAAGCCCTCTATGGTAGACAGTGCAAGATTCCAAACAATTGGAGTAATCCAGTAGACAGAATTACAATCGGACCCGACATGGTGAAAGAAATGGAACAAGTGGTGCAGATAAGGCAAAATCTAAAAATTGCTCAGGACCGACAGAAAAGTTACGCCGACAAAAAGAGAACTCCCCGAGAGTTCAAATTCGGAGACCATGTCTATCTCAGAGTTAAGACCCTGGAAGAGTTCTCTGAAAATGGGAGCTCGTGCCAAGTTGTCACCTCGGTATTGTGGACCCTTTGAAATCTTAGATATAGTGGGACCTGTAGCCTATAGGATAGCACTTCCTCCCACAATAAAGGCACATAATGTTTTCCATGTTTCATTATTGAAGAAATATGTACATGATGCTAATCATATAATTCACTGGTATGTGATCCTGGTGGAACCGGATGGAGAATTCACACCAAAACCCCAATGCATACTAGACAGGAAGGAGACCACACTCAGGAATCGAACCATTGCACAGGTCAAGGTGAAATGGAAACACTTTGGCCCAGATGAGGCTACGTGGGAAATGGAAGATGCCATGAAACAAGCATATCCGATTTTTTTTACTTCTGTACATACCTGTCATGTTGATGTATAGAACATCAAGGACGATGATTCATTTAAGGGGGAGGGAATTGTAACACCATGTTTCCCCTAGTCTGTAAATATAACTTTATTGGCCAGGAACTATGGAAAACTCAAAGTGTGAATGTTTGATGTGATGGACCTTTGCATAAAAGGTCGATGAATGTAAATCCTGTTATTTTAATAGATAATGGAAACATGTTGCATAACTGCTGAGAAGGGGATGTGCTAAGAGAGACCACGATTGCTAATGAAAAGGTAGTGGAGGGGACCTGAAATGGTTGCGTTAACCTCCATCGAACTAGTACTATGTTGGTTTTAATTGCTCAAGATCAGAACAACCCTCTGACCCGAAATGAATTACAGTCAAGTTGGTACGTGGGAAGACCTCCTCAAGAGTTAATGATGGGATGGGGCAGACCACCCATATGTAAGGCTTCCGGACCTAACCAAAGACTGGGGATTCGAGCCACATGCAATCTTGTTGAGGAAGGCAAGAAAGGAAGCATGGTGTGGGTAGAGGGAGACTTGCGGCAAAGAATGCAGAGATGAGAGTGGAAACTCTCGGGTCCGAGGAAGGATTGAAAGTGAAAAGTGAGTTCTGATCACAGGGAATAGAGACTGAGTCAGGAGAAGGAGAGTAATATTTGTCCTCGTCTATTCTTGTAAAGGGATAAGGAGAGTAACCTTCGTCCTTAAATTCCGTTGAGCTGGAAGTGAGAGATTGAATCTCAAAGTATCGTGGCCTAAGCTCGAGGGTGGCCAGTGATAAATCCATCGGGAGTGACTGAGCCTATGGTTGGGTGGAAATGAGCACCCCTCTCAGCAGTCGCATCATGCCTTATGGTTCTGATAAGTGTTTTTATGCTTTGTGCTTGGAATTAGAAATAATGAATTGCATGCTTGTATTTTTATGCCTAAAATGGTTTTTGTAATGAATGATTAAGTTAGAAGTATGCGTTCATTCCTTGATAAATTTCATATCTGCTTGATTTCCTTATGCGCTAGCTTAATTCATCAGAAGCACTTTCCCAGAGAATTTTGTCACCATCCTAGAGTCGCGTGAGTACTTCCTGATTTCAGAGGTTAGACCCCGCAATCACTACGAGGACGAAGTCCAATAAGCTCAGGAGAGGTAGGGCATGTATGCATTGAGTCTTTGTAAGGTGGGCAGAGACCGAGACCATATTAAGTCCTAAAGTTGAGAAATGAATGTGAGGAGTGCGCATAAGAATGCTTCCAAGTGTTACGTTCAAGAGAAAGAATGCAAAACCCTTAAGCCTTTCAGAACCAATGAAACCTAGGAAGAGTAGTGAGGTTCAAGTATCGAAAGGGAATATCCTTTCGTTTAGAATATGAATGGATGAGATCCTTTCGGGAGGACCCAGGGTATGTCGTGACCGTTAGATTAGAAGAAGGGGCGTAGGTGTTAACGCCTCGACTCCTTCAGTCTTCGCAAGACCACACATCGATAGATTCGCACGTTGGCATGACTAAACTCCCGAAACCCGAAATTCTGACGTGATCTGAACCATAGATCAAGGATCTATCGGGGCCCTCCTTGTCCGTCGGATTTGGGTGCTCCTATATATCGGCATTTCGGAAGTCGGGAATATGAAGGAAGTTGTGACTTGGAGGTCACAAGTCATGAGATCCCGACATCATCGGAACCATCCATCGGAAGGGACGCATGGCGAGAGATCAGCGTTTCACTAACTTGCAGGAGGGAAAAATCAAATGGGAGAATAGTGAGAACTCGCGAGGCCTAAGTTCGGAATTTGACAGTGGCCGTCAGATCCAGAGGAGCGCGAGCCGTTGATGTGGTGCTCTGAAATATCGGTATTTTGAGAGTCGAGAGAATGGAGGTGAATCATATCAGGAGTTTTCGATACGCGAAATTGTGACGTGACATGAATCGTCAGATCGTGGAAGAATCGGAACTGTTGATCTGTGGCAAGGAGATATCGACATTTTGGATATCGGGATAAGGGAGGTGAGTGACCTTCCAACTTCACAAAACCCAAAGTCCTGATAAGCGTTTGAGGTTGAGCCCTAGGTCACAGTTGGTGGTCATCCGAAGGAGGAGCTAGCAAGTGTTAGGTCCCTGCCGAGATTTCAAAGGTTGGGAGAGTCGGGGTGACTCACATGTAGAATAACCGACATGCGAAGTCCTGAAACGCCTTTTGGGTAGGCGGGTAGTCATAGCCTGTGGCCACGTGAGAGAAACTGGCCAAGTTTCAGAAGGAGTTGATCTAGTCCGTAGATAAGGAGGGCATGGATTTGAATCGTCAATTTGGACGTTATCATCAAGATCGTGAGATCGACGATCCCGTAGGATTGCGGGGACGGGAGCTGCGAGGAGTTTAAGATATTGAGGGAGGACCGCAATTCAAACCGTGGTTTCGTCAAGAGGACATGTGGAGGTTGTGAGAGCATTGTGGGCCCAAAAGCAGTTTGACTCCAAACCGCTTGTGGCTGTGTCCGCAATTGCGTGGTAATCGCCAAGGCCACATCAAGAGGGGACTTATCAAACAAAGGAGCTAACGCCTGACACTATGAGTTTTCGTAGCAGGGCATAAGGGAAGGTCGCGTGTGCCCCTTAAACCTGCACCAAGGAATCGAAAGGTTCAGTGTTTAACTATAGAACGAGACCATCAAGGTCTCAAGAATTGTTTGGATTCAGAATTGGAGAAATCGATTATTTGAAGAAAAGAGATTTTTTTTTTATTTCTCGTCATGTATGTGTTACATCGGTTGCTCGGGCTGCTTTCACCCGAAGACAGCGGATGTTCTCCATGTATCCTCTGGATCTGATGGTCCAAACTTCCCTTTGGCTCTTCGGGCTTCGAGAGTTTCAAACTCCTACGCACTCGTTCCTCCCGGAGTGCTTTCACCCTAAACACACGATCTCTTGATGCATGTCTCCCCTTTGATCTGACGGTCTCTATCCACTTCGATTCTTCGGGCTTCAGGAGTTTCAACTCCTGCACACTCGTTTCTCCCGAAGTGCTTTCACCCAAAAACTCAGATGTTTGACATGTACCATCCTGACAACCAACGGTCAGGATCTATCCTCCTCCAACTTGTCCACAAACTTCCGAAGTTGTGGATCTCGTGCCACCTGTCCCTCTCGACGATGGACAGTCCCAAATCACTTTGGGACTTCGGGACTTCGGCAATTCAATTCTCCTGTGCACACAAGGGTTAAGACTCGTGCACGTTTCCATGGATTGGACGATTGTCGGTCCTTTGTGCTCAGATCCAACGGCTAGGATCTGTTTATCCTCGACACTCTCCTTTGCTTTCCTAGACGTTGATCTAACGATCCATATTTTTCCCAACAACCAATCCGACGGCTGTTATCGCTCCTCCTCCTAAGCTTTTGATTTCTTCTGAATTTGAAGAATTTGTAAGTGTTCAAACGTTTCGGCCCTTGAAATTTCTCCTACAAGCTTGACTTCATGGGTCTTGTCTTCACCTCTGAAAGCACTATCTCTTCTGAGATTTTAGGACTTGGAATAAGTTTGTCTCCTTCACACCCCTTGCGTTATCTCTTCTGAGCTTTTGAATTTACTCAAACTCCTAAGGGTCTCGGCCCTTCTTCTCCCTTCAAAGGGTTTCGGTGCCCCCTGGAAACCTCTTTCTCAAAGCATACCTTGTTGAGCGTTTTCTACAAAGTGTTCAATAACTCTGTGAGTATCCTCTTCTAATACTCTATGAGTATCCATTTTCACCCTCTGGTTACCCTCCTGGCAAGTTTTTGGCTTACTCTGTATTCGAGAGCATCTCCAATTCCTCCTACAACTCACCTGGTTATATGATGACTACTGCAGATTTGCAACAACCCTTCACACAAACCATCAGTGTTCTGGCTCCTCCTTCACCTCATGTCCACAGGCAAACTTATGCTTCTGATACTACTTGACATAGTCAAACTATCTCCTTTCACCTCCTCTTCTTTGTCTGTTGTCTTTAAACAAAATAACAGCTTTCTCCTCTGTCTTCTTTGTCTGTTGTCTGCAAACAAAAAATCCCGCTCTGATACCACCTGATTGCAGTGCCCCTCCCCTCCTGGGGGTTTTATGACCTCCCGATATAGGATCTTTTAATCTGTTGAGTCGAATTGACTCTTTGGGCCTTTTCTAGATCCCAATTAGCTTACACAGGTCCCCTTTCATATTTTGGTGTAGGTCTTGTGATACCCGTGACCTCTTCCTGTGCGCTTCTGAAATGTCAAGTTTCAGGTGCGAGCTCTTTCTTTCATTTATCCCTTTCCTGGATGTGACCTCGGGCTATGACCTCACGTAAATACGTGATTGCGGGCGTGGCCTAGAGTGGTTTGAAACCAACCCGCTTTTCTCCCCGCAATTCACCTCCAATCGCCACACGTCCCTTTTACAATATTGTGGTTTCAATTGCATCCCGCTCTAAGAATTTTAAATCCCAAGCATGTTCTGGCCCCGCATTCCAACTTGACCATCGATCTTCTAACCTCAATGGTGCTTCATGATCAACGGCTGAGATTTGTTCTCTTTTTATGCCTTCTCTCCTCCTTTCATGCGTCTTTCCATATCTCCACGATCTGTCGACACGTGCCCTCCTTTCAATCAACGGTCCTGATTGATTTCACCTTTTGGCCTTCGGTAGTTTCAACTCTCAATTCTTTGCTTCCTCCGCAGTGATTTCTCTGAAATGGCAGATCTTTTGCCATGCATCCCCCCTCAAATCAATGGCTCTGCCTCCGCTTCGGGACTTTGTCCCTTTCAACCAGATCAATGGTTCTTCGACCCCCTTCTCGATCGACGATCGAGATATCCTTTGGGGTTTCGACGTTTTCCCCCTCCGCTATCCTCCAGAGTTCTAGATCTGGCGCCGCATGTCCACCTTCAAATCGACAGCTCTCATCCGCTTCGGATATTCGGGCTTCGTCGATCTCAAATTTTCCTCCTTCTCTTTCTCCCGGAGTTCTTTCTCCTGGAGTTCACGATCTGTTGACGCGTATCCTTCTGGATCTAACAGCCTAGGTTCACTTCGGCTCTTCGTTCTTCTTTCACCTGAAGATGGTGGATGTCTTCCATGTATCCTCTGGATCTGACGGTCTAGACTTCTCTTCGACTCTTTGGCTCTTCAGGATTCGGGAGTTTCAAACTCCTATGCACTTGTTCCTCCCAGAGTGCTTTCACCTGAAACACACGATCTCTTGAAGCGTGTCTCCCCCTTAATCTGACGGCCTCTATGCGCTTTGGTTCTTCGAGCTTCGAGAGTTTCAACTCCTTCACACTCGTTTCTCCCAGAGTTCTTTCACCCGAAAACTCATATCTTTGACACGTACCCTCCTGACAACCAATGGTCAGGATCTACTTCACTGATTTCTCCTCCTCCTTGTCCACAAGCTTCCAAAGTTTTGGATCTTGCACCACCTGTCCCTCTCGACGATGGACGGTCCCAAATCACTTTGGGACTTTGGGACTTCGAAAAGTCAATTCTCATGTGCACACAAGGGTTAAGACTCGTGCACGTTACCTTGGATCGGACGACTGTCGGTCCTTTGCGCTCAAATCAAACGGCTAGGATCTGTTTCTCCTCAACGCTCTCCTCTTCTTGCCTGGGCACTGATCTAATGGTCCAAATTTTTCCCAACAACCAATCTAATGTTTGTTTTCGCTCCTCCTCCTGAGCTTTTGATTTCTTCCAACTTTGAAGAATTTGTAAGTCTTCAAAGGTTTCGTCCCTTGAACTTTCTCCTACGAGCCCGACTTCTTGGGTCCCGTCTTCGTCTCTGAAAGCGCTATCTCTTCTGAGCTTTTAGTACTTGGAATAAGTTTGTCTCTTGTGCACCCCTTGCGTTATCTCTTCTGAGATTTTGAATTTACTCATACTCCTAAGGGTCTTAGCCCTTCTTCTCCCTTCAAAGGGTTCTGGTGCCCCCTTGGAAACCTCTCGCTCAAAGCATACCTTGTTGAGCGTTTTCTACAAAGTGTTCAGTAACTTTGTGAATATCCTCTTCTAATACTCTTTTCCTTGAACTCGACAATGAGTTCTCTTTGTGCACACTACACCTAATCGATGCCCGCCTGGCAGAGCTCTATAGAATTCTCAGTGACTTTGTCTCTTTGTGCTTCCTATGCATAGTTTACCTTCTAAGGTATTCAGCAACCTAGAGGTTTCTCCTTGAGTTGTTATCACTCTGGTGCGCCCTCTTGGCACGTTCTTTTCTAGCTCCACAGAGTTCAGATGCACACTCCTTGTGTTGGCTACAAAACCTCCAATGTTCTATTGTGCACTCCTTGCACAGCCTAAAGAAGCCAGAACGATAGTTCAAACTCAACAAAGATAAAGAAATATATCTTCCTACTGCAGATGAACCTTAACACGCATCTACAACATACATTCATGAAACATATAAACACATAAACAATCGTGTGCAGGAAAAACTGTTGTCTTTTCATTAATATGAAAATTTTATTACAATATGTGCAGGCTAGACTACAATAGAGTCTCATCTCTCTCAACGAACTATTCTACCTCCTATTTCTATTTATGAGTTTTATGAGCTTCTCAGGCTCTCTCTCAAAATCCTCCCCTGAATTCTCTCAACCTAACTCTCATAATGAAATCTGATACAAAGATCTCTTTACAAAAGAGGGGCTCTACGAGCCTATCCTCTCCTTCACCTAACCTCATCTATTACATTGAAGTTTCATAAATGGCCATCTAGTCTGAATTGAATCTAGAGCCATCAACCTGTCAGCCATTAAAGGCGACCTTATCTCCTGCATGTACAAAGGCATGGCTTGGTTTTCACTCAACCTTATAGCACTAATCCCTATAGGATCATATTTCAAATTTAAAAATGGGAGGGTTGGTGCCTCTCCCTTTCTCCAATGCGCGCCTATGTGTTGGCTTGTTGGCACATCTGCTGATGTGGAAGGATGCTCCTACATCACTTATCATGGAACATTGTTCTCTGTCATCTTTATACAACTCTAGTTATCACATAGAATCACAGTTGCTTCCATCTCCAGATCAAATAGAACTGTCAACAACATCTGAACCCATATGGCTTCACAATGGGCAAAACATGCAGCAATGTATTCTGCTTCTACCATGTTGAGAGAAATATTGGATTGCTTCCTACTCTGCCATGAAATCAGGGCTGACCCCAGACTGAAACAACATCCTAAAGGGCTCTTTCTATCAGAAACACTTCCAGCCCAATCTGAATTAGTATAACCAACCAGTCTGAAGTCATGATCTCCATTATAACATAGACCAATGTTCAATGTACCCTTAAGGTATCTCATCACATATTTTGCAGCAATAAAGTGAACATGTCTAGGTTCTACCAGATATTAACTCAAGGTGTTCACAACAAAACATATATCTAGCCTAGTATTCGTCAGATACATCAATGATCCAATGATATGTTTGTACAACGAACATCAACCAATTCTGACGATGTATCAACCAGGAGCTTCAACTTTATTTCCATGGGTGTGTTCATGGCTTTACAACATATCAAACATCTTCAGTATTTCAAGTGCATACTTCCCTTGGTTAAGGAAGATATTTTCTAGGCTCTTTCAAACTTCAATACCTAAGAAATAATGCATCAGGCCTAGGTCTTTCATCTCAAATTTTGTGTCGAGCTTCTTCTTACAATCTGTGATGAGTTTTTATTCTCTTGTTAAGAATAGGTTATCCACATACATCAACAATATAACTGGTCCATTATCCACAATATTGAAGCAAAGATTGGGATTAGCTTTACTCTTGGTAAAGCCTATTATCGCGCAATATGTACTTTCCCAAATCCCAATCCATGTAAGGGAGATTGGCGTAACAAACATGATATCCTATCACTGTCACCTTAATAGGAAATCCCCACTTTTTAGTGATAGGCAGTTTCTACCCCAGGGAAGGCGTCCCCAGTAACCTAAAGGGATGGAAAATTAAGGTTATGGTCAAGATATATTCCCCCCTCTCATTGGTTACTAAAGTCACAAAGTCTGTGTTTAAAAGATGAGGTTAATAAAGTGCTTGATGTACCTTCTCGAAACAAGACAATAACACCTCAATACAATAATTTCAAGTACAATTATGATAATAACACCTCAATAGACAATGGACAGTGAAAATAAGTGCTAGCTGATATAAAATTGCAGCAGTTAATAAGTTTACAACATCAATTAATAAATTATAACAGTTGCAATAAAAGCTCTTCAGAATTGTTTGAAAAGACATTGAAAATATAGCATTTACTAATCAGAATGATAACCAAATGTCATAAGCAACTTCTGAAGTGTTTATCTAGCATTCAAAGTCAATTATGCAGAAAATTTGTTGCAGTTAGATGGTTGCAGCAAACATTTATAACAGCAGCAAGAAAGTTAGCGATCTAGGCTAAATTAGTGTTAGATTTAATTAGTAATAGCTTAAGAGAATAGTGTTTGAGTGTTTGATCAACCTTCCAACCAAAGAGAGACAAGAGACTAGTGCCTTTAGGGTTTATGGAGTCAATTATATCAACACATTAACTTGGAGAGACAACAATGATTATACTTGTCTAAAAGATAACAAGGTGAAAGCTTGAGAAGTAGTACCTTAAGTTCTCAAGCACCAAGCCTCAAAGAGAAGGTTCAACTAGTGTGTAGGCACTTCTAGGCCCTAGTGATTTCTCCTATCCTTAGACTCTTGAAAAATATTTAATGCAATAAGAACCAGACAAAGATTCTAAAGTGCTAGCACTTTAGGGATCTAGAAGTTTGTCTAGACAAGATTTCTTAAGCAAAACTAGCAAAATAAAGAGCAAGAAAAAAACACCTTATGTTTCTTACTCCTAGGGTTTCAAGTAAGCAATTTCATAATCTTACATATGAACAAGTAAACATACCAGAAACATTTATCATGAAATGAAAATTGCAGATTTACTTACTTCACCAAGAATAATCAAGCACAAAAACCCTAGATTTGCCAAAATTTCATCAAGAAATGATCCAAAATGCATCCAAAATAGCCTCCAAGCAAGTGTTCCTTGGTAATTTCAATCAATAACCCCTTTAGGGTGAAAATTTCATTCCTCCCTCTTGTGAGAGATGAGTTATGATAAAAAATGAGAGTACTTTCTCTCTATTTATACAATACTAATGACCTTAATTATTGTTTAGGTCAAATAAAGGTCGACCTGGCCAAATTACATCAAAATTCAGTTATTTATATAAATAAAGTAATTAACCCCTGAAATCATCTCCAAGGGTGATGTCATGCCCTTCTAGGGTGACGTTGAGCCCCTAAAGTGGAACGTTGGGCTCCAAATGGAGAACGTTTGGCTTCCAAAGGCCCTGGATGATGCCCACGTGTGCCAATCAACTCACAACTATCCTCAAAATGAAAACCCTAGATCTGGATGATGTCCAGGGTTATAATGATGATTTCATGGGCTCTCAAAGGTCAACGTCCAAGTGGAAGAGCAAGATCCCCCTGGGTCTAGGTCTGGCAGAGTGTCTCCAAGGGCAACGTCCTTCTTTCTTCCTGGTGCAAGTCTATGATGTATCCTTGCCCCTATTTGGGGTTACAGCATCCATATGTGGGCTTTCATCCCCATGGAGGTCCGAGCTAATCATTCCCTCACGTGTACCTATCCACTGGGAAAGTCCTGCAACAACAACAAGCACGCCCTCCAGGGGTTCATAAGTCACAAGGATCATAACATGTAAATCACATCTAATATTAAATTACCCAAACATGTGCATCAAACCCCCCTTTACCCAGACAAATGCTCAAAGATGTTATGCAATTTAACAAGTCAGTTTTGGAGAAGGTCTCAGGGTGTCCTATTGGGATAATCCTCCTTAATTTTGGGGTGTTTCCCACGTGAGAGCCAATCTAGGTCATGTAAGTGTGTGTGAGGTGGTGTGGGGTAAGTGTTTGGCCATGGGGTGCAATGATAACAGGGAAATGTAGACCTTACATCTGGGTGCCTTTGTAGAGGGCGAGTTGCACCTTGTCATAAATGCCATTTTTTCCTAGCCCATTCAATGCCTTTTATTCTTAGCTTCATTGCATTTGATCTTTTTCTTTTATTCTTCAAGAGAAGAGTTGAGGGACATTGTCTTGGCTTAGTGACCAGAGGTGACAGTGTTATCCACAAGCATTTCACAGAGATGAGAAGGTTGGCTTGTGATGAGACCCCCTTTCTCTTGGCTATGCCACCAAGAGCCACTACCCCGGTTTGGTGACCAGATATATGGTAGTGTCATGCTGCTACATGCCCATGGTCATAATAGGTCGGATCATGATGAGACCTCCCATCCACCAACTAATACCTTGGGTGTTTGTTTATCTTATGGGTTCCCTTTTCTTACTGAGAAGCTTTTTACTGCTTTCTCGAGAATCCTTGGATGAAGCATCTCAAAGGTATCATTTTTAGATTTTAACTCTTGCAAGCTACTTTTACCCTTTGGGCCTTTAGCCCCTTCTTCCCACAAGGCAAGGTACAACCCTTCCCAGTGTGGAAAATCCCAATGCCCAAACAAATCTAGGGGGGAAATGAGAGGAATAAAGATGGAAAGTGGAAAGCATGGACGGAATGGACGATGACATTTCATAGACCCACCAAGTGGAAACCCATCCTAAAGGGAGATAAACTTACTAGGGAATCATGTCACCCTTCCAGGTATGAACAAGTTAAAGAGAAGAATTTCCAAGCAAATGTTATGAAATGAAGGAGAATTCAATGAAACATATTTAAGTGCTTCAATAATTAGAGTGACACATACCATGATACCCAGACTCATTACCTCATGGAGAAAGACTTACTGCTACTTCAAGACCAGGCTGGTGAGATGGATATTGTTGTTGTTGATAAATGGGTTGCACTAAAGAAAAGAGGGGCCCTCTAGGGCCATGCTCCAGTCATTCGGCTCTCGGCGCTCCATGTCCAGGATTTGTGGGCCTTGATACATGATATCCTTAGTTATCCCTAGGGTAGGGGATCACAAAGCCCAAGGTCATCAAAAACTATCAATCTTGCCATACCAAGTTCTTGGAGCTTGCTTCAACTTCTAGACATGAGTATCTTTGTCCTATATTTTGAAACCAAATTTTCACATCTCATTGTACCAACCTGGTACACTTTCTCAGCTTCAACTTAATATGCACAATCATGTGCTAGCTCTATGTGCTTTCTACAAAGAACTATCTATCTCGTTGTCTGAGAGTATGTCCTCTACTCTTTTTGCAATTGTTCCTTCTGGAACTAGGACTCTACACCTAGAGCTTCTCTGAAGTTGAGAATCATTGTAGTTGTTGAGCTATGAGAGTAGTTCCTCTACTCTATTGCGAAAACAACTTCATCTGAAACTGAGAGTGGCTCAATAACTGATACTGAAAATAACTCTTCTTCTTTCATGGAGGTAACTCTATCTACTATTGTAGTCATGTCTCCATGGCCCGACTAATGTACTGCACCAACTTCAACTCAATTTTAAATATGGGGATTCCTCCCCCTGCATCTCATATTGTATATGAATCACGTTTGTTCTGGTTGTCTTCAAATACTGGAACTACTTCTTCGATTATTGGAGTAAGTGTCTCGTCATAGTCTTCTTCCTCTTGGTGGGAGAATCTTCTGGGCACAAATCAGGTTTTGTACATATTTATACTTTTATCTGCAACATGCTTGATCTGTTAGATCAATTTTGGAAATCACCACTGACTTCCTTTCTCGTCTTAGGGGAAAATCCATATCCCAGTCCTTATGACTGGCTTCCTTCTCTGTTATTGAAACAAGGGAATCTTCTGAGAAGATTTCATTTCTCCTTGAAGCTACGATCTAGTCTTCTCAACTCTTGGCATATGTATGTGAGTCCTGGAATATGTCTCATTTTCTCATATGATCCTTTCTGAGATCATGCTCACTTTGTTCTTGATTTCTTCTGAGTCTACAAAGACTTCATAGTCTCTACAGGATATACTTGGTGTTGAATACCAAGTCTTAATATGTAAAGTTGAGTCAAACTTCAAACATGTTCTGCTTACTGTCAAGGTGGCTTTTTTATCCTTTTAACGAGTCTAATGTGAGTTCTTGTTCTAATGTTCGGTCATCTTTGGAGCCTTCTTCTCCTTACAGTCCATCTCCATATGAGATACTTTGTATCTCAAAAGTAGTTTATTCTTCATCTTCTGAAGTATACGATCACGTATACAACTTGAATAGTCTGGTCCATGTCTCATATAGTATGTTTCCTCTTGCAACCATCACTATAGCTTCCTTAGGGTTATTACATGTGACCTGAAACAAGGTCAACAAAACAGCAAGCAAGAATAATACTCTTTTGATAATAATAATAAAACAATAGCATGAATAATCATCACAATAGCTACTTTAGAGCTATCACTTGTGACCTACTTCAAACAAAGATCAAAAGTAAGAAATACAATATGAAATGAGATCAACACTCTTCTAGTGTTGTGATCAAACATTTCTCCATGGTAACCTGGAACCAACACAAGAAGTTTCTCCTAGAGATGTTAGTTGTATCTGGTAAATGATTACAATAATCATTTATCTCAATATGCTCACATGCTACCAAGTATAATACTTTTCAAAGACTACTACCTCAAATATAGTGTTTACTTGTAATGAGGTAGTTATCAAACATGTCATGTGCAACTTTGAATTTTATCAACTTAATCAATCAAACCTAGAACCTGGAGTCTTGTCCTCAAGAATGAGTTTGTTTATTTTCTTCCAAGTTTCCTTCACTCAAGCTGACAAGTGTTTTCTTCAACATGTCATATGTACTAAGACAATATGTTATCTTGACAGAAATCTAATTTAGAGAATAAACTCTAATCTCATTCCAATACCTTGACTTTAATTTTGACCAAGGGTTAGTATGATGGTCATAACTTCAACATACAACCTAGATGTTCATAAGGTCAAAATAATGTCATAAATAGATGCATATCAAACTAATCAAACCTAGGGTGTGTTGTTCCTCTAAATGGGTTGGATCTGAGATCCTTTTGGATCTATGATTGTCAACAAATCATTTCTCCTGCAAGTACCCCTTTATAATAATAATACATTTTAACCATATGTAAGTACATACCTCTAACAGTGTCTTGCTAGGGTAAGGTGCAATAAAACAACAGTCCCAACACTTCAAAAAAAAAAAACTTTCACTGCAACTGGTACTGCAGTTGGTGTTGGCACTGCAACTGGTGTTGAAACGGGCATGAAGGAACTGGCACTGCAACTGCAACTGATAATGAAATTGTAACTGTCACTGATATTGCAACTGCAACTACAACATAGGGTTTTATGAGGAAACCCTAATTTTTCAACTTTCAAATTTTGGAATTCTGATCCAGGGACTAGATGTGTTGGGTTGAGGCGAGTAGGCTGGAGCAGTCTGATTTCAAAAAATCCAAATTTTACCCCTTGAAATTGGACCTGTGCAAATCTTCACTGGTACTTCTGGTACTGGTTCTGGTTTCCTGGTTTTCTAGTTTTTTGGTACCAGTCAAAACTAGGGTTTGACTTTTTGGAGGCTCTGGCCACTGAAAAAGTGTGCTCAAGCTACCAATGAGTTCGCTAGGCTAGGGCACACTTCCCTAGATGATTTTTAGGCTAAAATTATCTTCCAATAAAAAGCCCTAAATTTCTTGTACGACAACAATGACGTTTTTTGCTACCCAGTGAAAGGTGTTCTACTCAGTTTAGCTCTGATACCATGTTAAATTTAGAGTTGCTATTAAGTCCTTTTTAATTTACTAGACAATAATATCATAAGTAGGATCACTGAGAGAAACACAATCAAAAGGTACACAACATTTTATCCTGGGAAACCCTCATGGGGGAGAAAACCCAACAAAACCTTCCTTAATATAAATTGCCAATACAATGCCACCAAGAAAAAAGAAAAAACCACCAAGACTGAGCATGCACCTCTCTCTCCTTCTTTTGGTAACTACAGTTATCTCCAAAACTTGCGCACTAGATGAGTGATTGAGTGAGTGAGTAAGTGAGGCATCATCCTCTCTTATTTATACTAGTTGATACGCGCTAGGGTTGTGTATTTTCACCAAGCACGACTGACTTCTTTAACTAGTGATTAAAACCCCTTTAATTATCCCTAGTGGTCAACTTCTCAATTAGCACCATATAAGCATGATTTGACCAATCCACAATAGGGGATTTGGTCATACATAAGTCCCGACATGATCAATCCACAAAAGGGGATTGATCAATATAATAATAACTCAATTATATTTAGAATATTCTTCCTAGTTGCAATATTTCAACAGTAAGGACATTCACCCCTATCTATTTTGCATTACTTTACTATTATTTTGAAGAATTGGGGTAATTTAGCTTGCTAATTTCTCACTTTATTTTCTCCATTATTTACTAGTTCAGCAAGCCTTTGAAACAATTAACTCGTACCTTCACCTAGTGTTCTTTGTTTAGGCACTAGTCTTAAGATTCTTTGTGGTGAAGTGATAGTTTGCGAGAAGCCTCCCAC
>ML867457.1:9633-20973 GCA_009831015.1 Picea engelmannii
AGTTTCCTCATGTTTCTGGTCTCTATCGACTTTGTTGAAATTCACTTCAACTGATCTCCATCCTAGATTTGATCTTTGTCTTGGAGCTCCATCTTGAATCTCCATCTTGAACTTCCATCTTGGATCTTCGTGCTTTATAGACCTGATCATCAATGTTTGGCTGTATTTTTCACTTTTCTCATGCATTTGCATCGTGTCCATTTTTTCTTGCGTGCAATCTTTCAATTTTGTTGCATCAGTTGTTGCACGTGAATTTTTTCCTTGTTCCTGCCGTTCAACCAACTTCCTCCTCTTTTTGTATTTTTCTTCTTTTTCTATTTTTGTATTCCTTTTTCTTCTTTTCTCCTTTTTATTTATTTTTATAAGTTTTCTCTCCTAATATCTACTATAGTACACTATATACATGGATTTCTTATTGTGTTGCAGTTACTGAGAGTTAGTAGGTCGACTGTCCCTATACAATTTTAGTCGACTATTGTTCACCATTCCTTTCAGTTATGTTCATGTCAAGTTCTGTAGCTGCACAAATCCTCCATATGTGACATTGTTTACTTCATATCATCCTAACCAATGCATTTTGAACTTACCAGGATGTTGAAAAAATTTGTTGTCATAAAGTCAAGAACTAGGTCTCCCTCCTCAAATATCTTCTTCTTTATGTGTCTGTCATGTCAGGCTTTGTCCCTTTCTTTTTGCACCTCTTGGTGGAATCCTGCCAGAATCTTGTCTTCTTCCATTTCCATTAATTGAATTAAACTCTCTTGTATTGCGCCTCTTTATGTCATATTGGTAATTGTTGCTATGCACAGATTGGGTACCAAAAATTCTAATGGCACCATTGCTTCTTGTCCGTACACCAATCTGAATGGTGTATGTCATGTAAACTTCTTGCATGTAGTCATGTATGCCCATAGTATTGTTGGTATTTTTAAATCCCAATCATCCTTGTTCACATTACATATCTTAGTCAAAGCATTCTCCAAAATCTTGTTGAAATCTTCTACTGTCCCATTTGCCTGAGGATGATATGGTGTACTTTTCTGGTGGTAGACTTCAAAATCCTCAGTCATAGACTTGATGGTACTATTAATAAAATGGGTGCCTTGGTCACTCATGAAAATCCCGGGGCATCCAAATCTTTTGATCACATGCTCAAATAAGAAGTGTGTTGTTGTCTTTGCATTGCAATCCTTGACTGGTGTTGCTTCTGCCCATCTGGTTAAGTATTCTGTCGCAGTAATGATATATCTAACTCCTGACCTTCTTGCTCATGGATTAATAGGTTTGACAAAATCTATTTCCCACTTTTCAAATACCTGAAGGGTTACTTGTGGTCTTAGGGGCATCTCATCCCTCCTGTTGGGTTTGCCAACCCTCTGATAGACATCACAGTTCTGGCAATATTCTTTAGCATATTTATGAACTGTTGGCCACCATAATCCTACGTGCAATACCTTCTGCGTGGTAGATTTTCCTGCATAGTGTCTTTCGGCTATACCTACATAAGCTTATGCTAAAACCATAGGTCGTTCATGTTCCAATACACACCTTCTCAAGATGTTATCTGCGCCCATCTTCTATAAATTACCTGTAATGAATTGATAGTTTGCAACTCTGACTACCAGATTTTTCTTCTACACAGTACTAAACTCCTTTGGCGCAACTCCTGTACTCAATAATTCAATGGCATCAACAAAGTACTCATCAACTACATGTACTAAAAAAAACTATGCATCAGGGGAGTTGTCTTCCAAGTAAGTAGGTTCTTCTTCATTGGTTACCCTTGAGAAGTGATCAGGTCCTGCATTTAGCTTCCCTGGTTTAACTATTACCTCAAAGTCAATTTCATGGACTAATAACAACCATCTACATATCCCCCCCCCAACATTGGCTTGTTGACTAGATATTTGAGGGCAGAATGATCTGTGAACATTTTGAAATGCTTTCCCAATAAGTAATGTCTGAATTTCTGAAGTGCATATACCATGGTTAGGCCTTCTCTTTGTATGGTGTTGAAATTCTACTCAGATTCATATAGCTTCCTGCTTGGAAAGGCTATAGGATGATCTAAGTCCCCTGCTCTTGGATGCACCAAAATTTCTCCAAGTACTATTGCTAATGCATCTACATGCACATGAAATGTATTTTCCCAATCTGGAAACACTAATATAGGTGTTGTCACCATATTCTCATTTAAAGTATCTAATCCCCGCTAACAATTCTCATTCCACTGAAATCTGGTGTCCTTCTTCAATAAATTTTCCATCGACACAATAATCTATGCACAAACCTTAATAAACTTCTTGTAGTAGCATGTATGTCCAAGTGCGGCTCTTAACTGGCGCACTGACTTTGGTGGTGGTAAGTTCACAATGACAACAATATTAGCAAGGTCAACCAGTAAACCTTGTTTGCACACTATATGTCCCAACAATATTCCAAAAGGTGTGCCAAAAATGCATTTCTTGATGTTTAATGAGATCTGACATTGCCTGCATATTTCCAACATTAGTATTAGGACTTCTACATGATATTTCAAAAGACTAAAAACAATCCAGTATTCTAGATATACTTCTAAAAACTGATGTATGAACTCCTTAAAATAAGCTATGACCACCCTTGAAAAAATGGTTGGTGCATTCTTCAATCCAAAGGGCATGACTGTGTATTGGTATGATCTCCATTCTGTAGAAAATGTAGTCTTATGCCTATCCTCTGGAGCTATTTTGATCTAATGGTAACATGAGAATCCATTTGTGAATGAATATGCTTCATGGCCTCCCACATTCTCTAAGACCTCATCTGTAAAAGGGGTAGGGAAAGGATCATGTAAGAAAGCATCATTTAATTTTCTCATATCTACACAAATTCTTATCCCTCCTTGCTTCTTTTCCTGGACAACCATGGGACTGATCCATTCAGATTCCTCCACTAGTTCTATGATATTAGCTTCCAACATTTGGTCAATTTATGCTTTCACTTTTTGCTTATACATTGGATTCAACCTGCAAGGTCTCTGTCTGATATGCATAACATATGGTTTTAAGAGTATCTTCATCTCACCTAGCTCACTTTTTATTCCCTTCATCTCTGTAAAGGTTGTTGGAAACATGTCACTGTATTCATGCAGTAACTATGTTATCCTTTCTGTTAGACTCATAATCCTAAAGTTCTATAGTCTAAGTATTTTCTAGTATAAATGTTTTTAGAAATTAGTTTATTTTAGTTTGTTAGGATAAGGACACCTAGCTTCTATGTAAAGGACACCTATCATACTCATGTGATTACGTGATTGGTTGTTTTCCTAGTTTTTAGTTTAGAGTTGAGCTATATAAACTAGCTCTTTCTTCAAGTGAGGTTAAGGAGTAGATTATGAATTCTCACTTCAGATTGTAATCATTTTTTCCCTATTAATAAAATTACATGTCTGAGGACACTTTGTCAACATGGTATCAGAGCCATGGTGAAAATTGTGATGGAAGAGAATTGTTGATGGATCAAGGAAGCAAGGAAGACTTCTTGACATCAACACAGATCTCTTCAAACTCAAGGGCAATGATACTGAGGTAATCTATTGTTGTTTTTAAAATAAGGAAAATTATTATTGTGATTACAACAATCAATGTGTTCATTAAATTGATTCATCTTTTTGAGTGGTAAACTTGTAGATCTGCAAATTTCAAGTTTGTAGATTCAATTAATTGCATCTTTATTCCTGTAAATCTAAGAGATCTAGGCAGATAAAAGTGTAGTTTTGCATTTTTTATTCAAATCTCATAGATCCATTGCTATTTTATTAAAAGTGATCATCTGTAAACATTTGCTACAGATCATTTTATAAATCTGGCAATTTAAATTCAAAGTTGTAGATTCTTTATTTTTATAAGTTTTCATATCTGGTCTGTATCAAGGACCATATCAAGGTTCGTATCAAGGTCCGTTTCAAATATCAGATCAAGGACCGGATCATGGATCACATCTGAATTTAACAAAAAGTCATCAAATTGAATCTATGACATCAGATCGGTAAAAAGGCATATTCAAATTTGTCTAGATCAGATCTGAATCCCCTGGAAAAGAATTTCTCTGGAGATCTCACACACCAGAGCTAATCCATTTGTTGTTGTTGCTGGATTACCAAAACTAAAACACAGATCTGAGGCAATATTCTCTTTTTCAGATCCGAGGTGCTTTTTTTTCTCTGTACCCATAACTAGAACCCATATTCAGAAATTCCAGCGTTCAGTTAAGCTTCTTTTGAGAGCAGCAAAAGAGGAGAAATCGTCATTGAAATTGCAGATCAATTTCTGAGCAAATGAAGATGAATTTGACGATTTTACGATCCAGGTTTTGTGCAGAATGGGGTCTATTGTGAGACTCACGAGTTTTTTCTTAGAAAAGGTCTTGGTTTAAGAGATATGCAATATTCTCTTAACCACATTTTACAAAAATATGTCCACAAAGTGTTACACCTGCCCAACGACTGACTTTGATCTGGAACGAACGGAACAAACGAGATCCACCTACGAATTTATGTGAAATCGGATATGGTACTTTAGCCTACAGAAGCAAAAGAAACCCTTGTGATTTGGTGGCTGGAGGAGTTGAGAGAGGGTGAGCTCAATTTTGTGTGTTCTCCAGATCAGACATGGATTAGAAATTCCAACGCTCCTCATTGGGATCAAACGCATCTCCATCCCGGCACGAATCAGACTGGTGAGATTTCACCCACCAAGATCTCTTATGCGTATCAATTTACTGTTGTGTTTCCTCTTTTGAAGCCCCTTCAACGCAATTTTGATGGGCGTTCTTTGATCTAATATTAAATTATTAAAATTGTTGCATAATTTTTTTTGTTCATATTGAGGTCTGGATTCAGGACCGGATTGAGGACCAAGTTGAAGTGTTTTTGTTTTATTTTTAATTTTTAGACATTTGAATTGTAATCGTTTAAGTCATTGATGACTTTAGTTCAAGGGGGGGCACATTTTATTATTTGTATAAGGCTATTTATCTTCTAAAAAGGGTCCAAACTTTGAAATATTTGATTGTAGTCTTGAATGCTCAAAAGTTGTGAAGAGTCTAGTAAAATACTCCCTCAAACTCCATTTCCAACGATACTTTTAAAGGGTCAAGGCCAATTCCTTAAAAGTACTATTTTTGCATGGATTGTGTACTCTCTCTTTCTAGCGCCTTGTTTCTCTTTTTTGGAGTTTTTGTGCAAATATTGCAACAAACATCATGTCTAAATTAATCAATCTATTCACAGAATCAGATAAGTTAGATGGACCCAATAATTACAAATCTTGGAGTCGACACATGCAGAACACTTTGATCTACAATGAATTATGGTGTGATATATGTGATGGTGATATTTCTCCAACTAAGCCAACCGTTGATACTTCTTTAGCAAAATGGAATTTGAAAGATGAAAAAATACTTGCTTTGCTACGTTCTTCTATAATTGAACACATGTTTGTTCATATTGAGAATTCCAGAGATGCATGGTCTGATGGAATTTATTAAAGAAGTTTTTTGATACTCATGTTGCATCTTAAAGAGTTGATATACAAATTAAATTGCTTAAACAAATATTAGAAAACAATGGTGATGTACTAGAATACATTTCAAGGATTAAGAACATTCATCAGGAAATCATCAAACGCAGTTTTTCTAAACTTGAAGATAGTTTTCTAGTCTCCATTGTAATAAATGGCTCACCTCCATCTTATAAGCATTTTCTTGAGACTTTGCAAATAACTGATAAGTTACCAGCTGTAACTTTTGATTCACTTAGTGGATTACTCGCTCAACATAGTAAATCCTTTGGAAAACAAAAACAATCAGGAGAAGATCTTCTTTTCACTAAAGTTAAAAGTTCTAAAGGAAGAGGAAAATCAAATTTTGGAAAATTTCAGAATCAGTCTTCTAATTGAGGCCGTGGTAGAGGTCATAGCAATTTTCAACAACAAAATTTTCAAAGTAATCCTCCCAATAATAATGCACAGTTAGGAAGAGGTAGAAATTTCAGTCAAGTAAGATGTAGAAGATGTTTAAAGATGGGTCATTATGCATCAAATTGTCTTACAAGAAATGATCAATTGCCAAAGTTTAAGCAGACATCAAATTCAATTTCTCAACAATCAGCTCAATATGCTGAAAATCAAGATTATCAGGATGATGAATATGAATATGTTTTTTCAGCAGTTCAACATGTAGATTCATTTGAAAATGTTTGGATATTGGACACAGGATCTACTCAGCATATGACTTATCACAGAGACTATTTTTGGAATTATAAGGATGTTCAACTAAATCCCATTTAGTTAGTTGATGATACAACTCATATACCTCAAGGAAAAGGTTCAGTGAAAGTTTTTCTCCTTGGAATTAGTGAAAAATGGATTTCAAATGTTTGGTATGTACCAGATTTTAAGAAAAATTTGTTATCCTTAGTCACAATCAGACAAGTTGGACATAGAATTGTCATGCAAGATGGTTTGGTGAAGATTAAGTCAGAGAAGGATAACTTGAAAACAATAATGACTAGATATGAAGATGGGAAGTTACTAAGAATGAATGGGAAAGTCATCCAAAGAAAGAAAGAGGTTGCAACAACAATGAATTATGAAATGTCTTCATTTAGATTATGACATTTTCGATTTGGTCACTTAAACTTTGATAGTCTTTTGAAACTTAAGTCCCAATATTTGGTAAAGGGCTTGCCCACTTTCAAGGAAGAAAATTCCAAGTGTGAAGATTGTATTTTAGGCAAGCAAAAGCGAGAATCTTTTCCAACCACCTCATGGCAAGCAACAAAGTATTTGGAGTTGATTCACAGTGATATATGTGGTCCAATGGAATCTTCTTTTAGTGGATGTCGATACTTTATATTGTTTATTGACGACCACACTAGAATGACATGGGTGTAATTTTTAAAGGAAAAGTTTGAAAGCTTTTGAAAAGTTTGTTTATTTTCAACACATGATTGAAAATGAAACTAGAGAAAAGATTGCTTCTTTGAGAACTGATAATGGAGGTGAATTCACTTCAAMTGAATTCAATGATTATTGTCGAAACAATGGAATTAAGAGGAAACTGAAAAATTCTTATACTCCACAGCATAATGGAGTTACTGAAAGGATGAACAAAACTCYCATGGGCATGGCAAGATCTATGATGCARTTTAAAAGGYTGAGCACAAAATATTGGGCTGAAGCAGTCCATAYTGCATTTTATCTCTAAAATCGACCACCTACATCAACTTTAGTTGGAAAAACACCTTATGAAGCTTGGTATGGTTTTAAACCCAAGGTAAATCATCTTAGGGTTTTTGTCTCAACATGTTATGCTTTAGTTCCTAAGGAAAAAAYAACTAAATTAGAAAACCGAAGTATGAAGTGTATCTTCATTGGATACTCTGATGAAAAGAAAGGGTATAGATTACTTTCAGATGGAAAATTTATTGTCAGTAAAGATGGAATTTTTTATGAAATTGAAAGTAACAATTTAGATGAGATCAATCATCTCCTTAGTCGTTAGAGAAGAAAAACACTAAGGGTAAAGGTAAATTCAACAAGTCAAAACAAGCATTTTGGTTTGAAAAAGACTTTGTTACTCCAGAAGACATCTCTTTATCAAAAAGTTATTCTGATTCATCTGATAATGAAACAACAAAATACTCTTTTGATACTGAATATTCAAAAGTATCTTCTCCAACCTCAGATATTTTAGATGAAAGAAGAGCCTCATTTTTTGAAAATCCTATTTTCAACAATAATGGTGATTCGGATCCACAATCCCCTCAACATAAGAAGCCAAAGTGGGATGAACAACTTCTCAAAGATTTTCATTCGGATGAAATGAAAAAAACATAAACTAGGGGATCTTCAAGAGCATAAGTTATTTTTTCTCATGCTTCCATTGAACCTACTTCTTTTGTTGAAGTAGCTAGACATAAAGAATGGCAGGAAGCAATGATTAATGAATATGATTCGGTACTTGCAAATGGGACTTGGAACTTAGTTAATTTTCCACATGATGTTAATGTAAATTCTAACCTTGTACAATGTCTATTGTAAACAAATATTCAAAAAAGAACAGAAAAGATACAATGGCAAATACAAACATTACACAAAGATTTTTCCCTTGGAAACCCAAATCGAGAAAACCAACATATATTATATTCATTCATTGTGTTACATTGTTTACAATACAATATACATATAAGAGCCAGCGGCATCCAAAACCCTAACCCAATGACCTGGATTAGTCCCAAACCCTAATTCCTTAACCGGAAATAGAAAACCATCAGCAAAAACCATGTGCCAAAAAAACCACCTAAATACATGACACTACTACTCGTGCAAAGAATATAACACATACCCAACAGTTAAGCCCATTGGTTGTAAATGGGTTTATCGAGTAAAGTACAAGCCCAATGGTAAAATTGACAAGTACAAGCAAGACTTGTTGCTAAAGGTTTTGCTCAACAGGAAGGAATTTATTATGAATAAACTTTTGCACCCACAACTAAATGGAATACTATCAGAATGGTTATCAATTTGGCTGCACATAATGGTTGGAAATTATATCAAATGGATGTCAAAAGTGCCTTCCTGAATGGTGATCTAGAGGAGGATATTTTCATGACTCAACCACAAGGTTTTGAAGATAAAGGAAAAGAACATAAAGTTTTCAAACTTGTGAAGGCTTTATATGGTTTGAAACAAGCTCCTCGAGCTTGGTATGCAAAAATGGATGAGTACCTACGAAAGGTGGGTTTTCAACGGAGTGAATCAGATGATACATTGTATTTTTGAATGCAAGGTAAGCACATGGTGATACTTGTACTCTATGTTGATGACTTAATCATAACAAGAAATAATGAAGCTCACATCAAACAGGTTAAGGAAGAACTTAAAGCAGGGTTCAAAATGACTGATTTAGGGACACTTCATTATTATCTTTGAGTTGAACTTTCTCAACATCCCAACCAAATATTCCTTAGTCAAACTAATTATGCCACTGAATTGTTAAACAAATTTGGCATGGAAGATTGTAAGCCTTCTCTTACCCCCATGGAGCAAAAATTGAAACTTTTAAAATTTGAAGGGGTGGAATTGGTAAATAGTACAAAGTACAGGAAATTGGTTGGAAGTCTCATTTATTTGACAAATACTCGACCATATTTGTCATATTAAGCCAGTATACTTTCAAGGTTTATGTAGGAACCAAGGAAAAGTCACTGGAATTCAACGAAAAGGGTACTAAGCTACATTCAAGGTACACAATATTTTGTTCTTCTCTACAAAAGGAACAAAATTTTTACACTTGTTGGATATTCAGATGTTGATTTTGCAGGTGACATTGATGATAGAACATCCACTTCAGATTATTTAATGAATATGGGTTCAACAAAAGTATCTTGGAATTGTAAAAAGTAGACAACAATGTCCAATTCTTCAACGGAGGCAGAGTACATATCAGCTTGAGAAGCAACATGTGAGATTGTATGGCTACGCAGAATTTTACAGTATCTTGGTGAAACTCGGAAATCACCAACTACATTATCGATTGACAGTCAGTCAACATCAAATATGGCCAAGAATCCAATATTTCATTCAAACACTAAATATGTCGACACCAAGTACCACTTCGTCAGATCGCTCATCATCGAACACATCATCAAGCCTCAATTATGTTCATCTGAAGATCAAACTTTAGATATTTTTACCAAACCTCTTGGTAGAATAAAGTTCACTAAGTTCAGAGATGAACTTGGTCTTTGTAAAAATGAAATTCCAGATTAAAGGGGGGATTGTTAGCCTCATAATCCTAAAGTTCTATAGTCTAAGTATTTTCTAGTATAAATGTTTTTAGAAATTAGTTTATTCTAGTTTGTTAGGATAAGGACACCTAGCTCCTATGTAAAGGACACCTATCATACTCATGTGATTATGTGATTAATTGTTCTCCTAGTTTTTAGTTTAGAGTTGAGCTATATAAACTAGCTCTTCATTCAAGTGAGGTTAAGGAGTAGATTATGAATTCTCACTTCAGATTGTAATCATTTTTTCCTTATTAATAAAATTACATGTCTGAGGACACTTTGTCAACACTTTCTAGTATCTATTCATCCCAATAGTCTCCAATTCTTGCCATTTTAGGATTTTCTTATGTCCCAATATTGACTTTCTTGACTTTGATTGGTGCAACAACTACCTCTGACTCCAGATATGGACCTTCCACCTCTCTTTCTCCTTCAATCTATGTGATATAAATGTTGTGCAGATCATATTCATCAGGTGCTTCCTCTACGACATGATAACATGAGATTAGATCTTTGACTGTCTGTCGATTCTGCTACTTATATTATGTTATAATATCCACCTCATGTTCCTCAAAGAATATCATTCTTTGTATCAGCTTCAAAGATGAGTCAATGTTGGGGTTCTCATGCTCAAATAACAAGGTTACCACAAAATTCTGTTGTAATATTATCCCTTCTATAGTGCCTTAGCGCATCTCCTGGTCTATGTACTAGTTCTCTGGGATCCCTTCCAATGTATGAATGAAGTGATGAGGCCATTCCTCTGGTGGTGTCAACCTCCATTGTGTTATGCATTTCTCTAGGTTCTCAATTGGACTTTCTCACCCATCATACTTTTGCACTGTATAGCTCCCCTATTCTGCGCCAAATCTAATGCGCAGTATGTTGAAATATTGTAACTTCGAAGAGTATTCTAATTATATGTGAGTTATTATTTAATAGATCAAATCCCCTTTTGTAGATTGATCAAGTCATGTCTTTTATAAGATCAAATCCCCTTTTGTGAATTGGTCAAACTATACTTATATAGTGGTATTTGTAAAGTTGGCCCCTAGTAATTATAAAGTGGTTTTAACCACTTCTAGAAGAAGTCGGCTCCACCAAGTGAAGAGAGACAACCCTAGCGCCTCCTCAACTTGTATTTATATGTGAGGTTGGTGTCTCATTTGTACACACTCACTCTCACTCATCTAGTGCACATATTTTGAAGGAAGTTGCAGTTGCAGGAGGAAGGAGAAGAGAGGTGCATGCTCAATCTTGGTTTATCTTTGGTATCTTGGTCTTAGTCTTGGAATTGTATTGGAAATCTATTATTGAGGAAGTTTTTGCTAGGTTTTCTCCCCCATGAGGGTTTCCCAGGATAAAATGTTGTGTACCTTGTGATTGTATTTCTTTTAGTGATCCTCTTTATGTTGTTGTTTTGGAAATGCATTGAATGCTCATGTAATTTGGAAATAACCTAATAAAAATAGTAAAAAATTAACATGGTATCAGATCTTGACTGAATA
>WSFP011435368.1:0-21157 GCA_009831015.1 Picea engelmannii
ATATCCTAGGTAATGTGAAAGGGCCTTTATTCACCATCGGTACTGAGAGGAGGCCAGGGCACCTATACCCATGAGGGTCCACAATGCTTCCTAGATAGTACTACTAACATCCACTGAGAACTTGAGAGAGTTGATTTCTCGAGTCCACGAGTGTGGTGAATAGATATGTCATTGAGGCATGGTTATAGGGCAAGGTGTTGTGCTTCACGCATCACAATTATGACCTCCATCCTAAAGGTCCACATGGTGGTATTTCAACTGAAGGGGAGCACTCTTCTATGGTGGAAGAAACTCCTGCCACATTTGAACATGGCCATCGATGAAATGTCATGGGAATTGTTCAAGGAACGGTTCTAGGAGAGGTATCTTCTGAGGAATTCATTGAGCATCATCTCCACGAGTTCGACGCCTTGCGACAAGGAAACTGCACGGGATCCGAGTACGAGTCCCATTTTGGAGCTGCTTTGGTATGCTCCGCACCCAAATTACTAAGAAACTTACGGTCAACAAGTTTGTGTTTTCCTTAGTGTTATAATTCAGCTTCTACTTCGATTACCAAGATTACTGGACCGAAGGAAGTATGTTGGAATGTGGGGAGCCACATTTCCAGTGCGACGACCCAGTGAAGAGGACTAGAGCATCTTGATCAGTCAGAACCACTACCATAGGAGATTTGGGAAAGTTCCATCAGATTCATGTAGTGGTGAATAATCGCCAGGAAGAGCGCCAATCGACTGTGCTTGAGACGTCATGTACCATTGCTGATCAGACCCTTAGTATTTTATAAATCTCGGTGCTACCATGAGTTTCATTTCTGGTGCAACGCTAAAAAGGATTAAGTTAACGACAGTCGAACAGGATGAATTTAGCTTTGTAGAGATGGCTTCGGAAGCCAACAATGGGTTTTAGGAAAGGTTACGAGTTGTACCTTAACCTGGGAGAGGTTTTCACCAAGGCTAACCTATACATCACAATCTTCAGATCTTATGACATCATGATCAGTATGGACTAGTTATATTCGCATGAGGCGATACTCAACTGTAAGATGAAACGGTTGAGCTTGGTCGATGATGAAGGAAAAGGAATTGTGATTGTAGGTCAGAACCAGGGAGTTTCCCTGAGGTTCATCTCTTCCTTGCAACTACAAAAGAGCATGCATAAGGCATGTAAGCTTAATGTGATCCTTGCGTTAAATGAGAAGGGAGCGGTAGAAGGTATAGAACACCTTCCGGTGGTGAGAGAATTTCCAGTTGTCTTTTCGGCAGAGTTACCTGGGATGTCACCGGAGAGGGAATTGGAGTTTACTATAGACGTAAAACCAGGGATTGAACTAATAGCGAGAACGCCTTATCAGACGTCGACCTCGAAGTTACAGGAGTTGAGAATGAAACTGAAGTAGTTGATGGACCTAGGACTGATACATCCAAGTCTGTCACCATGGGGTGCACCTGTTATTTTCATATGAAAGAAGGATGGGTCGTGGAGGCTCTGCATTAACTACCGTTAACTGAACAAGGAAACGATCAAGAATCGGTATCTGTTGTCAAGGATTGATGATCTGTTTGATCAGATGAAGGTTGCGACGATGTTATCAAACATTGATTTGTGATCAGGGTATCACTAGTTACGAATCAAGGAGGAGGATGTCCCTAAGAGTTCATTTAAGAGAAGGTTTGGAAATTACAAGTTTATTGTTTTACCGTTTGGACTGAAAAACACCCCATGGGTATTTATGAGTTGGATAAACAAGGTGTTCCGCGAGTACTTGGATAAGTTTGTCCAAGTATTGATGGATGATATTTGATTTACTCTCGGACGACGAAGGATAATGACGAGTTCTTGCATGTGGTACTACAGTGTCTGCAAGAGCACAAATTGTATGGGAAGTTGTCCAAATGCTCGTTTTATCAATCGAAGATCCACTACTTAGGGAATGTCATCTCTGACGAAGGTATCTCGATGGATCCAACAAAGGTCGAGGCTATTATGGAATGGACTATGCCAACGAAAGTCCAAGAAGTGCGTAGATTCATGTGTTTAGTAGGATACTATCGACGGTTCATCGAGGGATTCTCAAAGATAGAAAACCTGATTACTGAGTTACAGAAGAAGAAAAAGATATTTGTTTGGATCGAGAAATGTGCGGAGGAATTTCGAAGGCTCAATGAATTGTTGACAACAACATCGATACTAAATGTCCCTAACATGGACGTGGACTTCTTGGTATGCACTAACACATCCAAGGAAGGCTTAGGTCTTCCTTAGGTAGAGTCTTGATGCAAGACAGTCAAGTGATCGGTTACATTTCTTGAAAACTAATAAGGCATGAGGAGAACTACACGATGCATGATTTGGAGTTGTTAGCCATTGTTTATGCCTTGAAGGTTTGGAGACAGTACCTTGTTGGATGAAAAATTGAACTAAAGATGGACCACTATGAACTACAACACCTCTTTACGCAAAGCGACCTGAACGCGTGACAATGACGTTGGTCAGAATTGCTTAGTGAGTATGACCTCGAGTTCACTTACATAAAAGGAATAATGAAATGAGTGGAAGATGCATTGAGTCAGAGACCACACATATTTTCAATGATGCCTCTTCAAATGAATCTACATGAAAAGATTCTAACTCTACAGCTTGATGATGACTGGTACAAAGAGGTCGAGGGTTATATCAGAAAAAACACAATGATGGTACTAAAATTTGAAGGATTTACGTTTGATGATGATGGATTATTGAGGTTTAAAAATTGGATTTATGTACCATCGAACATTGAAGTTGAGGATGTTGATCCTAAGTGAGGCTCATAGAGCCGTATACATGGCTCATCTGGGAGTCATGAAGATGAGGGTGGACCTTAAACCCTTATTCTTCTAGAAGGTAATGAAGGCAGACATAGTCAACTATGTGGCCAGATGTCTAGAATGTCAGCAGGTAAAGGCTAAACATAGACACCCAATAGGATTACTACATCCACACGCTATTCCAGAATCAAAATGGGATCTTATTTCGATGGATTTTATTTTTGGATTTCCACTGACTTGATTTTCATAGTAGTAGACACTCTGACAAAGATTGATCACTTTATTCCTATGCGTACAACGTATCAGGCACCTAACATAACTAGAGTTTTCATTAGCGAGATTGTGAGGCTACATGGCGTGCCTAAGGGGATTATATCTGATTGAGGATCGATGTTTACTGGATGATTTTGGACAAATTTCCAAGAGGCCTTGGGAACCCAAATTAACTTCAGTAGTGTGTATCACTCGAAGACTGATGCGCAGACCAAACGAACAAACCAAACCTTGGAGACATGTTGCGCATGTATGTGATGGATCAAAAAAACCATTGGGAATAATTATTTCGACTTGTGGAGTTTGCTTATAACAACAGTTACCAAAGAACCATTAAGATGGTGCCTTTCGAGTTTCTTTATGGGTGACCATGTCAGATGCCTTTGAGTTGGGATAGGCTTGAGGATAGGATCCTAATGGGATGATGCAAGAGCATCACCAACAACAAGCGAGCGTGGGACAAATGCTAACCCATTTTGGCACATGATGAATTGTTTGAAATGTTTTGAAGTTGGATACGCCAAACTTAAATGAGATAATTAAGAAAGGGCGTACTTGTAGATTGTAATCAGACCTTGAGCATCCCGCTCTCGTCTAAAGGATTAAGAGGCATTTATGCTAGTAAATGTAAGTAGGTAGATTTAAATTCTTAGATTAGACAGTTTAGGATCCGGAGGGAAAATGAATATAGACACCCTCACTTGTATCATTGTAACATTAGCAGCATAATCAATCAATAGAGCATAGAGAAGAAGAAGCTGGAAGCAATGTAGAAGAACCCATCTACAGAAGTTATGAGATTAATAGATGAATCTTTGATCCACTCTCATGGTGTTCAAATACTTTCTGTGTATGCATGATTGAATGTAATGCTCATGATTGTTTTACTCTTTCTGATATACATTTGCTTTTATGACATGTATGTATGATTTCATGTTAAGCATTTGAAGTCTGAGAGAGTAAAGAATTATTTTCAATTGTTTCTCTATCTGAGCAGGAGTTTTCCTACAAGGAGTGTAGTGAAATTGTCCACAAGGTGTGTGTTGACAGAAGTCAGAGTTCGTCTCTGCAAGATCAGGAGGGATAACATTGTTCTCATTCTCGCAGAAGTGCAAGTTAAGCACAAGAGTCATGCAAAGTGTGCACTCGCTGAGTAGAGTCTCAGTGTTTGCAACCTAAGCAAAGTTGTTGAAGGACTGTTGTCGTAGGGAGTGCACAGAGTCGAAGAGGTTAAAATACTTGGAGTGTATTTGAAGAATTGCCACAAGGAGTGCGTACAAGAGTCTTCTTGAAGACTCAAGTTGTGGAGAAATCTCGGGAGGGATAGAGTCTTCAAATTTGTCGAAGAGAAACTCAAGAGGGCTAGTGCCTTGAAGTGTTGTAAGAAGGCACAGTGACGTTGTTATGCAGGTGGATAAGTTTCGTGAAAGAACACTTTGTTCATTTCGTAGGAATCATCAAGGAGAAATTGGACGGTTGGAATTCTCCATGGAGAATGCACAATATCCTGAGAGCCGTCAGATCTTGTAGAAAAGCAAGAAGAGTTACAACGAGTGTTTTTCTAAGTGCAAGCTCAAGAGAAATCAAGTCGTAGGATCTGAGACAACAAGGGTCGTTGGATTCACTTGCATAATCTCATTTCATGGATTCACGAGTTGAAAATTTAAAACCTTTGCATCAAGATTTGTGAGCGGCGAAATCGTGAGAGAATCACAACCATCCATCGGAGGAGGACAGGTGGCAGAGATCAAGGGATCTCATGAACTCAGAGGTTCACAAGGTGAGAGCCCAAATATTGGGTGCTCCAAGTCATGAGTGGAGAAATCACGAGGAGCTAGGACAGTTGTAGGATCCAGGTCAAGGGAGGACCATTGGATCAGAGTCTCATCGCACCTATCTCACATTCAGGGGGGTTTCATGGGTTGAAGAACCAAAATCTTAGCATCAGGATTCGCAAATTCACGAAATCTAAAACTCCAAAAAAAGGTGGGAAGTTCAGTTGTGGGACCCACGTTGATGACATGTCAGAATTTCGGCATTTCGGCATATCAACGGATAGGAGGTTGAGACTTTTGTCCCAAAAATCCTGAAGTTGCGAGTTACGATAAGGAGTAGCAAGGAGTTCAGGATATCGACACTTCGGGTCTCGGGATACAAAGGAGGTAGCACTTCGAGAAGAAAATTTGTGAAGTGTCGAAGATGGGCATGAGGGACACGTGGTAGAACCGCAAGGTGGGCTTGTGTGATAGATAGGCAGACACATGTTACCTAGTGAAAGGAGTCAACACCCATTCACCTCTTGCATCTCGGGGATTTGTGAGATAAGGGAACGAGATTTCAACCCTTCGACTCGCGAAGTCATGAGTAGCGAGAACGCGAGGAGAAAAGTCAACATCACTTCTCGAGGTTTCGTGAAAGGAAGGTGCCAAGGTCGGACGCCACAACTTGTGAAGTGGTGAGTAGAAAATGGAGCTAGAGTTAATCTTATCTAGTGGTCACACATGGAGGGTGCTGACAGAGGGGAGCTATACCCATTTTGTGATCTCGAGTATCGTGAGATTGGAAAAGAAGAGTCGGGAGCCTCGACTCACGAACTCATGAGTGGCGAGTTGTGACAAGCAGCTTTTGGGTTAGGCCTTGGTCATAGTGCTATGGTCGCATGGAGAAGTGGAGCTCGCACCTAGTGTTTTTCACACAGGGGAGCTTCCGAAAGGACCTGTGGATCAATAATTTGTGATTCCAGAAGGGAATCTAAAGAGCTAATTTGGCTCGAGGGAGATAAAGAATGATCCTATGAGCGGATCTCAGCCCGAGGGCTGATAGGTCTGCATCATGGGACCAAAAGTGATTCAAGAAATGGAATACAAAATGAAATCAATAAGACAAAGGATTAAAGAAGTGTAGGATTGGAAAAAGAGTTATGTCGATGCCCACCATGTCGACCATAGTTATGAGGTCGGAAATCGATTATTTTTGCAGGTTAAACAGCATAAGAGTTTGATCAAGTTTGGAAATGGAGATAAAATACCTCCTAGGTTTGTGGGACCTTTCGAGATCATGGAAAGAAAGGGGCCCATGGCCTATTGACTAGCCTTGCCTGATTTCTTGAGGCGTATGCACGATGTTTTTCACGTATATGTTTTGAGACATTATATTAGTGATCCTACACATGTTATTGACATGAGTTCCTTGCTGGTATCAGACAAGGGAGAGCTCACGGCTAAGTCGACCTGCATCTTGGATCATCACATTCAACAACTACAATGTCGAACAATAGATCGGTTCAAGGTCCAGTGGGACAGCTATAGTCCACACTTGATGACCTGGGAGGATGCACATGATATGCACCAACAATTTCCATTTTTGTTTGATAGATAGACTTATGATACTATGATACACATTATTTTTGGCACTTATACTATGAAACTTTGGAACAAAGTTAAGACCAAGAGGGGGTGTATGTAACATCCCTCTCTTGCGCACTAGGTGAACTTATTCTTCGAGGACACTTTCTCACAAGTGATCCAGATTATTATGCTACTAAAACATTTATTTTGATTATCAGGTGTTATGGGTTGATGTCATGTTGTTTTGTTGCACTGACATAGACAGGTGCTATTGACTCGGTTTTACTGAGTGTGTAGGATTTTGGACCTTGAGGATACAAAAGCATCGATGGAACCCCTCCAACTTTGGATCATGTCGAGGAGTGAACCATTGTGGGTTGATTGTTTTATATGTGATATTAGTGCATATTATTAGATGATATGATTATGGATATATTTCTAACATGTTTAGTTGATGATGCAGGCTGACGATAGCTTGCCAACCAGACTCACATGTGGAGTAGAGGGGTCACGCATGACTACCAGAGATGTTGAGGGAGAGGTGTGGACATAAGCCCTACCACAACCTACTAGCACTCTCATCTTGGCTCGAACTGTAGGTTAACGTTTACCTAGTTAGAGAGGACCCACGATGCCTTGAGGGCAGACTGCGACAGTCGCTCACGATGATTCTAAGGGGCACGCAATAAGGCAGGTTCTTTATTACTTAGAGGCCCTTAGTCTCCCACAAGTTCACTTGGCGAAGTATTGACTCTAGGTTTTTTTGATGTCTACCAAGTCAGTCAAGAGGCGAGTGGAACCCTTGGAGCATGTGGTGCGTCCTGAAGGACATGTCCCACAAGAAAAATGGAAAGAGGCGAGTGGCACCCTTGGAGCACCTAGTTCTTCCTGAAGGGAACCCCGCATTGTTAATGATAAATGAATGAACCTAGATGGACTTAGAATGAATAACGTGATAAGAAAATTTTGAAACAATTACCCTAATAAAATGTTGCCTAGCACGAAAATTAAAGTCTAGGTCTAAATTATACTGGTGGCATAATTTTTCTATCATTTTTAAAAATATATATATATATATATATATATATATTTATAAAAATAAAAATGAAATAAACAAAGATGATAATCTTCATTAATCTTGTAACAAGAAGGGAGTAAGCAATTTAATTGATTCATAAAAATCTGTTGGGATAAAAATTAAAAAAAGCAAAACAATTGTTTTATTATATTATGATAATTTAAAAAAGGGAAAAGTTAATTTCTACACCTGCCAAATTGAGTTCTAAATGAAAAGGGGAAGGAGGGAAATCTAAAATAATTAGGAAACTAGGAAAACAAGGAAACATAAAAATAAAAGGGAAACAAAAGGGAAAAAACAAAAAATCAAACTTAGTAAGGTATCTAGCATTTAAGAACTTTCTAAATTAACTCAACTATTAAATTGGTAATGGGGAAAGTCATTAAAAATTGTAAGGGAATATGTAGACACCTAGGAGAGATTCCAATATTGAATTTAGGTGGGTGAGGGAAATAGGGGTAATTAATTAATGAAAGAAATTAATTTATGGAGGAATGAAGGGGATGGGTGACACTTGTATGAGGAGGATTTTTAGGAGTTAATTTATTAAACATTAATTTAAATGGGATTTTGGGAAGGTAAAGGACTTGAAAAATCTATATAAAGGAGGGAGGAGGAAGAGAGATCTCTTTTGTTTGCCATAAAGTTACGCTGTAGAAATATATACTTGATTGACTAAGATTGTGGGAGTTGGGATACCCATCTCGGTGAGGAGTGGTAGCTCGATAGTGCAAGGCGAGCTGGGAGCTAGTTGATTCTCTGGTTAGTGTACGTGGCCCCTTTGTGGCTCAGGGGGATAAGGGGGAATAAGAGTACCCTTAGCATTGGATGGGAGGTATCAGTGAAGTCTCATCGGTCAGAAAGAAGGAGTTGCATGGAGTGCACAAGACATCAACTAAGAACAGGCAATCAGGCGATGATATGCTTTCTTTATTTTTTCATGGTAGATTGTAGTAGGATTTATGCATTGGATTTGGAGGTTTAATTGGGTAAGTAAATTGAGTTTCGTATCTTTCTAGTTCATGACTGAATTTTTCCATGGCCTATAGCTCGATGATTGATTGAATCCCATGGCCTTTTATTCCCAGCATGTCTTGATCGCCTTGTGGTGTATTGATTTGTGGATATTATGGTTTTTTTTGCCTTTTGTCCCTAGCTCATCAGTCCTCGCCTGAGCAGTCGACCAAGAGCCTCATCTACAGTTGTCACTTTGACATTAATAGACCTATGGATCTCAATTCCCTGCTTATTTGTTTGTGAATGATGAGCAAAGTACATCCTTGTCAGTCGTCTACCTCCGTTATTGTCCTTGGCTGATTGTTTGAATTGCGCCATCTAGCAAAGACCTCTGCGTACAGATTATCTTGCGTCCTTGTTGTTTTTTTTCCACACCTTGACTGATAAAATCCCTATGATCATTTCAATAACTTTTCCCATTGGATCCTTGTGTTTCTCTTATTGTTGTCTACGTTGTATTGGTATTCTGGCAATGGAAAGACAAATTGATTCATGTCTACATTTTTGTATTGGTATCCTAGAAATGGAAAAACACTTTTATTTGTTATTCCAGCCTGCATTTTTATAGTAGTATCCTAGAAATAGAAAAACATTTTTATTTTTTATTCATGTCTACGTTGTATTGGTATTCTGGCAATGGAAAAACAAATCGATTCCATGTTTTCATTTTTGTATTGGTATCCTGGAATGGAAAAATGTTTTTATTTGTTATTCCTGATTGCATTTTTGTATTGATATCATGGAAATGGAAAAACATTTTTATTTGTTATTCTTTTCTATGTTGTATTGGTATTCTGGAAATGGAAAAACAAATTGATTTCATGTCTTCATTTTTGTATTGGTATCCTGGAAATGGAAAAACATTTTTATTTGTTATTCATGTCTGCATTGTAATGGTATTCTGGCAATGGAAAAATGATTTGATTCCTTGTCTGCATTTTTATAATTGGTATCCTGGAAATGGAAAAACTTTTTTTGTTATTCATGTCCACGTTGTATTGGCATCCTGGAAATGGAAAAAAAAAATCATTTCCCTGTCTATGTTGTTATAATTGGTATCATGGTAAGGAAAGCACATTTGGTCATTCCTGTATGAGTTTACATTTGGCTTCCGGGCAATGTAAAAGGGAAACCAAGATTTTTCCATTTAAAATGTGCCAGAGATTGTCATTGAAGTGCCCACATTTTTTTTCTTAAAATTTGATAGAGATTGTTGTTGAAATGCCCATGTTTTTTCCTTTAAAAGTTGACAGTGATTATTGTTGAAATGCTCACGTTTTTTTTTTTTAAAGTTGACAGATATTTTTGTTGAAATACCCACATTTTTTCCCTTAAATTGATTGAATGAGTTGTTGATAAAACACCCACGAATTTGTTTTAAATCGATTGTCTATGCTTGCTGTAAACGCCCATGATTTTGGCTATTAAATTGATTGTCTGAGCTTGTTGTAAATGCCCATGATTTTTTCCAATTAAATGTGACTGAGTTTGTTGTAAAGGCCTGCAATTTTTTCCAATTAAATGTGATTGAGTTTGTTGTAAATAACCATGGATTTTCCCAAAAAGATTGACTGAGTTCGTTGTTGAAGGGACATGATTTTTCTATTTAGAATGTTGACTACGTTGAGTGTCTAATGACCACGATTTGATCTTTCTGCAGTTGTTTTGCCTTCTTATTGTCCTTCAATTTGAGTGCACCCAACATTCTCACTGCTAAACATTAATTGCTACAACCATGTTATTGGTTAGATTAATTGCTATGTAACTGCCATGTTATTTGCCACGATAATTGCTACAACAAAGCCAAAGGACAGTAATTTCCTTCTTAATATTAATTACCACAACGATGTTAACAGTCAATAGTTCCCTTCTTAATGTTACAGACAACTAGTTATTTTTGGTACGGTTATATTAGATAGATGACATGTGTAATTTAAATGATTACAAGTGTTATATTGTAGCATTTTACATTGATGTGGCTAATGTAGTTATAAATTATCATTTGGTAGTTAGATTGTAATTTCGGGGATTAACTTAGAATTACCCTTTTAAATGGTGATTAATGGTTAAATGAGTTTAGGAGTATTGACCAAATTATAGTTTAATCTTGCTAAATTAATTTGTAGTTAAGGATTAAATCATAATGCATCATTGTCGAACTGATTCGTAATTGAGCTTATTTCGATTGAAATTAATGCTTGATTGTAATGTATAACTCCCGATTGATTTGAAGGTGATGTTATTTAGATTGAAAATAAAAGCTATGGTGTAAAGTAGAATGGAGGATTGGATTCCCTGGATGGGGTACTAGTGCAAACCAAATGGTACAAAGAGGGAGTGCGGGTAGGCCAACAAGGAAGGGGGCCATGTGATCAACTTGTGCCAATGACCACCGCCTCTACCCTACAATAACTAGCCTTCACATTGATTGTAGCGACATTAATTTTGATGCATCCGACCTCCATTACAAATTGTTCTATGGCTTCTTTGTCTACTTTTTCTCCTCTTCCTCTCTCGCTGACCGACTCCCACATTCCTCCACTACCCTGGCCTGGTTCTGACTGGACTTTCATGATGCTCATAGGCCATGGCCATCTCCAGGCTCTCTGCTTTTGTCTGGAACACCAAGTCATTTTCCTCTTTCAAATTATGCCACGTCAAAGAGGAAGGCCGTGAAGAGGCTCTCCTTGGCATCCTCCTTGGCCTCGAGCATATGTTTCTCCCCCTAGTTCGCCCTCCATGATCTCCTCACCGCCTCTACAGTTCGATCTAGCACCTCTCGCCTACTCCACCTCGCTTGTCTCCCGATTTGATTACTTATCCATTATTGAAAGATGGTCGGGCTCTTCTTTGCATCACCTTGCCATCCCACTGAATTCCAGAACCATCAATCCTTCCCATGCAAAAGTAATTGGTTCCTCAAGGCCTCCCATGGGGGAACTACCTTCTATTCGAACTGCCTAAAACAACACGTCCGCGTCTACCAACTCCATGCCTGATTTGCAGCTGAAAGAGAGTTTCACCATTCTCTATGGTCTGGTCTTCGAACTCCGTCAGGGAATGGAGGACCTCCAATTCTGACTAGAGCTTATGGATGGAAGGATATCGACCCTCCTTCAGATCTTATATACCTTCCAAGACGCCTTCCCCTCCAACCCAGCAGGCGCGGATTCAACAGGGGTGCCCCATATAGAAAGAGACGATAGAAATGCTAAGACACAGAGTGCAGCAGAGGTCATTGTGGAGCAGGTTCAACATGAGGACATGGAAGTGGCGACATCCATAGGCCAGCATGTGCACAGTCCGCGTGGAGATGCCCTGCCAAATGCCAACAGGGACAAGAGCACCGTGGACGCTGACATGCATTTGGAAAGCAAAGGGGCACCCATTCAAGAGGAGCCTTGGCACGTGGCCATTCTTGCCAGCTGGCCAGGTTACTTGCCAAGTGTATGACCCCTCAGGGGGTCTTTTCTTTTAATAGTTTCTTCTTTTAGTTATAACTTAGTCAGCTTAGCTCTGTTCTATAAGACTGTTAGATTATCAAATGCTAAACTTACCCAGCTGGATGAACTGTTTTCCCCTTTATTGGGGTAGTTCGGTAACTATAGTCTGGTTGTTATCAAGTTTTTGTAACTCTGGTGTGGTTTTTTGAAGGCCCTTTATATATTAAACCTCTTACTTACAAAAAAAAAATAATGGACGAATGGATTGTATTAATTTTTAATCAGTTGGTAAGATAAAGACTAAATTATAATTTAGACTTGCTAAATTTCGATGGATATTCAATGTCAAAAACAATTTGTAACTTGTAACAACCCTAGTTAAATAGTTGCATAGGGTTTATTAATTATAAATAATTAGATAATCTAACTGTCCTAATATGTTTTAGTTAAATAATGTCTAGTTCTTAATAATATTTATTAATTAATTGTTTATATATGTTGATTGACTAATTAATTAATCAATTGACCCATTAAAGGTTTTTGTAATGAATTAAAGGGGTTTAATAATTTTAATTTATTTAATTAAAGACTTTATGTATGCAGGGGGGAAATGAAGCATTAAATGAAGGATAAGGTAATAAAGGCATAGGATAAGGTAATAAAGGCATGAGATAAGGTAATAATGGGGAAGGATAAAGTAATTAATGGAGGATAGGGATTCGGTGGATGGGGGAAGATATGATGGGGAAGAGTCCTACGGGAGGGGATTATGAAAATTGGGGGGGATAATTAATGGAGAGGAGAAGACTGTATTTGTGGTTTGGCATATTTTCTGGTGTTGGGAGTTTGGTTTTGGGGGTGTTTGTGAATCATTGTAGGGGGCACTAGGTTGTTGGAGGTTTTGGGCATGGGGGACAAGATTCCTTATGGTATCCTAAAGCTAGGGAGTTGGACAGGATGCTCCTAGCTGGCTGGGTGGTTAGTCGGTTTTTGGGCAGGGTTTGGTCAGTGCATTAGGCTGGGCAAAGCAGCAGGGAAAGGACAACCAGATCAGTGGGAATTAGCATCAGGAAGAGGTATTTTTATTCCGTTATGTATTTCACTAGATTGTTGTTCATTAATTAATTTAAACTACTTATATGATGAATGAAAGAAATTACTTAGCATTTATGCCTAGAAGTAATCTTATATGTTTCAATTTATGGATTTTATTATACTTAGTTAAACTTGGTCCCTACATATGGTATCAGAGCTTCAGTTTGAAGCACTGGAGCCTTAAGGTCCTACCTAACCACCTACCCAACTTATGAATGGAACTGTACCCACCCAAAAATTAGATAAATCTAGCAGTTCAGGGGCCCTGAAACCCTTAATTAAATAAATCTCGTCCAAGCTCCAGCTCCACCTCCACCTAACCTGCAAGACAAGAACACATTTTTATTTCATTTTATATAAATACATATATATAAACAATATGCACTTTAAAAAATGAAAATAGTATAATATTATACATATTGCGATTGTTAAATGAATTTTAACACTAGTTGAAATAAACACGCAAATAATAAAAACCAATGTGTGTGTGTGTGTGTGTGTGTGTGTGTGTGTGTGTGTGTGTGTGTGTGTGTGTGAATTCTGCCAAGCTTACAAAATAAACATTTCTAGTAAACATATAAAAATAGATATGTAGGACTTGAGGTAAGTTTTATTAACATTGGTATGAAAAGAATTTCATCAAAGCTTTAGACAAATCATTAAGCATGTTTGGGATTCACCAGATTATGACAAACTTACATTTCTCAAGCAGACTTCAAATTCTCAATGCAAAAGAGACCAAGTTCAATGGAAAATTACTTTACAATATATTAAATATCAAACCAAAGCGCCAACAACCCTATATTTAAATGTAGTATTATTCCACCAAACACTCTAATCGGAAACTATTGTACAACTCAAAATTCTCTTACCGCATGTGATGGAAAGTGGGCAAAAGAAAACCCTTGGTTATGTTTCTTCTTGTATGGAATGGATTCTCCAGTATTTGGAGGCATGCCAAGCACTAAAAATACAACTTTTTGTACTCGCTAACTGCATGTAGACGGGTTGTCGCATCATCTGCTTCCACCATGATTTTCTCTCTGTTCTACGCCACCTCTCTTGTTGGTTTCCAATGATTGTTTCTACCTCCCTTCATGCTAAAGATTTCAAGACATGCGAGGGTTTGAAATCTAGAACAGGGCAAAGGATTCAAACGTGGGCCTAATCTAGTTTAAAGATTTAGTTGGTTTTGGGCCGCTGGAGCAAACCAATTGATTCCACAAGCTTCAGAAACCAAATCCTTGCGAAGATTCCCTAGAAAGAGAGTATATTTATCTGAGGACAAAGCCACACCAATATTTTTTCCTTGCAATGTTAAGTTACTCATTTCTGCTAAGTTTTCATGGCAACTTCTTTCATAGCAAAGAAAACAAAACAATATCCCTTTGAAGCTCCATTCTGGTCTTTCATCATGCGTATCTCTAGAACCTCACCACATCACGTGAATATCGCACGAATCATGTCTTCAGTCATAGTATGTTAAAGGCGAAGCCACGAAGGAGCCCACGGGCTTGTTTCTTGCACCACACATTTGACATTTAACACACAGCCTGAACTCAGTGCCCAACCATGAGCTGCACAAACAAAAAGTTTTTTTTTTTTTATTAATAAACAAAAAACAAAAAATAGCCTAGTGCCCAAGCGCAAAGCCACATGGAGGAGGATCCCACGGGGGAAATATGGATTGCACTACGTGTCCAATGTCCATATAAAGACAAATCACAGACATGCATAATGCATCTACTGTTGCTCAAAAGGCTCCAAAATCTTTGTACTTCCACTATTGGAAACAAATTGTCATTCGTCCATATCGTTCATAATGTGTTCAGATTAGGATGATTTTTCCAAGGTTTTGGAAAAGTATTGTTTTCCAAGACTATTTTACGGCAGTCACCATAAAAGTTTAGAACTTTTGTCTAGCATTTATCCGATTCCAGCATTTGGTCATTTTTCAACCAATGCCAGAAAAATGAATGTAAGTTGCAAAACAAAACATCCAGATAAAAATAGAAGAACCACTGCATATAACAGCCCGTGCTATTGGTTTTTAATTAAAATAAAGAAGAACCACTACGAATAACAGCCTACAATATTGCTTTTTAGAGAAAATATAGAGAACCATTGCATTTTTTTTATTTTTGAGAAAATATTGAAGAACCACTTCGTATAGCAAGACTTCGATATCTTTTTAGAACAAATATTGAAGAACCACTGCATATAACAACCTACAATATTCTCTTTTAGAGAAAATAGTGCATATAAAAGAATATACATGGGAAAAAGAACCCAACACAACACAAAGCGTCGAAACCACAAGGAAGGAGCCTATGAGGGCGCTAGTCACTGTACTACGCATCTCAATAATGCACACGCGCACTACAAATTTTTTTATTGATAAACCAAAAAAAAAACATACAAGCCAATGCCCAAATGCCAAAACACACAAGAACCAAGTCAAACAAGCCACGACCAAGAGAGGAGCCTACAAGAGGCATTTTATCTTGCACTAAATGCGCAAGCGTCATTGCCATACAACAGCACCAGCGCCAAGAGCAGAGGGAGAGAGCATAATGGAGAGGTGACAGTGAGGGAGTGAAGGGTTGAGGAGTTTAGGGTTTGTTAGGAGCCATGTAGGGTTTCAGGGTTATGAAATGAGCGTTGGGGAGGAGGGGGCACGTGGGCCTCATGTGAGGACCCACTGCCCACATTAAAAATTGTTTTTTTTTCTAATTTTCTTATTTAACTTTTTTTTTATTATTATTTTCTTATTATTCATTTTTTTTTATTCATTTAGGTTAAATATAAATGTTTCAATTTATGCATTTTATTCATTTAGGTTAAATATAAATGTTTTAATTTATTCATTTTATTCATTTTGGTTAAATTTTGATGTTTTAATTTAAATTATAGTTTAAATTAAGTTAAATTATATTTAATTATAATTAGAGTTAAATTGTAATTATATTATATTTAATTATAATTAGAGTTAAGTTTTAATTATATTAAAATTATTAAAATTTATAATTCATGCTTAAGGAAGGAGGAACAACTTCCTCTGATTTACTTTCCTCACACTGATAGTGTAAAGGAGTTTGGTAGATGCTATTTGTGTCTAGCACAGGAATGGCATGAAGGAAAGTGGATGTGGATAATTAAAGTGACTAATTAGATCGTTTTAGAAAAATTATACAGACTTAGACCGAGATAAGCAAGAGTGGGCTTCATGTGCACTAGGCAGGTAAGTTAGAGGAATTAGCGAGTGGGGTACAGTGCTAGCATACTTACTGAGTGAGAGGATCAATAGTTTTCTTAGGTGAGAACATCAAGATTAGATGCTTAACCCTAACCTAGCCAATCCCCTAAAGAGAGTAATGTCTATTTACAGAAAAGTAAAGAAAAACTTACGCCTAACCCTATTTTCTAGTTTAAGTAGCACCAATTTGAAACGTCCTTGAACTCACCTTGAAAACTTTGGTTGGAACAGGTTAAATCATACAGGATGGTTAGGACTCGAGGGAATCGAGGTAGAGGAGCATCTTCGCAGGCACCTCCAACACCGCTAGCGCCACCACCACTGTCGCCCGAACTAGCTCTCATACTATTCTCTTTGGAGGCCATAAATGAGACTTTAAAGGGGCGACAACCAACATGGATCGAAGTGGAACCCCCACCATCTGAAATGGGTAATCCAAAAGCATCAAGGGATTCAGGGGGAGGACCTCCACACGAAGACATCACTAGAGAACTGTAGAAGATCAAACTTCCAGAGTTTTTCAGGGGTCACGCCAGTGAATGCGCGGAAGCATGGTTGGAAGGTATGACAAGGTGTTTTTCCTTAAGGTACTATGCGTCCACCTCGAAGGTGAAGATAGCGATTTTTTAGTTAAGAGACAACGCCTTGAACTGGTGGGGCAACCTGGAAAGACAATTGCATCTTACCCCAGACACCGTATCTTGGGAACTTTTCGAGGAGAGGTTCTGAAGGAAATATCTACCAGCTTACTATGAGGAACAACAAGTAGGAGCATTCCATGCCTTGGTACAAGGAAATAAGACTGTAGAGGAAGATGAGATTAGGTTTATGCAATTGGTCAAGTATGTTTCATATATGGATAATGACCAATGACAGGCATAACTCTTTGTCTACGGGTTGAACCCTAAGATCAGAGCTATGGTTCAGATGTGGAAACCGTCTTCAGTAGTGGAAGTTGTGGAAAATGTGCGTTATGTGAAGGAACACATGAATTTAATTGGTGGTACGAGACCTTCCTTTCCACATCATCCTATATTCGTAGGGAAGGCCCCTAGGATATTTCCCAGGGGAGGGGGCTTAAGGCCACCTCCATATGGTAACATAGTCACACCAAGGACAATAGCTGCAGGGATTTCAATCGCAGCAAGTGCAGCATCTTGTTCATCACCAACGACGTAGGAAGGTCCACGACCATCTTGAGGAACAACTAGTAGGGGAAGGAACTCATTTCAGAGGCAGTCACAGAACATTGCACAGGTTCAATCTCGTGTTACATGTTGGGGATGTGGAGGACCCCATTACCAGCGTGACTGCCCAGAGTTACAATCAATATTTGTGCATAGAGAAGGAAAGTCCCCGATGGGAAGAGAAAGTAGAAGCCACCAGATTTACATAGTGGTTAATAATCGCCAAGACGAACATCAATCCACAGTGGTGGAGTCATCAGGTACGCTAAATCATATCAACGTTAAGATTTTATTTGATTCTGGTGTGATAGATAGTTTCATTTCACCATCTGCATTAGAAAAAAGTGAGTTGGCAGCCTACGAGTACGATGAATTTAAATGAGTCGAGATGGCTTCAGGGGAAAAACAAGCGGTAGGACCTAGTGTTGATAATTGTATAGTAGACCTGGGAGTGTGTACTACCAGGTTGAAGGTATACTTCACTGCTCTCAGGGCGTATGACCTAATCATTGGAATGGATTGGTTAGAATCTCATCGAGCTTTGGTGGATTGTTTTGCAAAAAGGGTGCTCTGTATTGACGACAAAGGAAGGTTAGTAGAGATCCAGGGTGTACGGAGAAGGGTGTCATTACGCTTTATCTCAACTATGAAGGTTAAGCAATGCTTGAGGCAAGGGCGTCAACTTTATGTAATTGAAGCAACGAATGAAAGTAAAGGACCCTCATTAGATCAGTACCTGGTATTGTCAGAATTTAAGGATATTTTTCCGAATGAGTTACCAGGGTTACCTCCTGAGAGGGAGCTTGATTTTTCTATTGAGCTAAAACCTGCTACAAAACCAATTTCCAAGACTCAGTATCGGATGACAGTGCTAGAACTTTGTGAATTGCAAATTCAGTTGAAAGAGTTACTGGACTTAGGGATAATAAGGCCCAGTGTCTCACCTTGGGGTGCACTAGTAATTTTTGTAAAGAAGAAGGATGGATCCTTACGACTGTGTATAGACTACAGGGACTTGAGCCATGCTACAGTGAAAAATAGGTACCCAATTTCACAAATAGATGACCTCTTCGATCAGATGAAAGGACCAGTGGTATTCTCAAAGATTGATTTGTGATCCGGGTATCATCAGTTAAGGATTAAGGAAGGCAATATCCCAAAAACTGCCTTTCGAACTCGGTTTGGACATTACGATATTTTTTTGTAGTAGCTTTTGGATTGACCAATGTGATAGTAGTATTCATGAGCCTCATTAATGGCGTATTCCCAAAGTACTTAGACCTTTTTGTACAAGACTTTCTAGATGACATCCTCATCTATTCCAAGAATGAAAGAGAACATGAGGAACACTTACGAGTGGTTGTGTCCTGCCTTAGAGAGAACAAATTGTATGGGAATTCATTGAAGTGTTCATTTTTTCAAAAAGAGATCCACTATTTATGTCATATCATTTCCAGTGAAAGAATCTCTGTGGACCCAGAAAAGGTAAAGGCCATTATGGAGTGGCCAGTACTGAAAAATGCCCATGAGGTGAGAAGATTTATGGGGCTAGCAGGTTATTATCGGAGATTTGTGGAAGGATTCTCCAAAATAGTGTAACCCATCACCACTTTGCAATGCAAGGGGTTCAGGTATGAATGGACAGAAGAATGTGATAGTGCATTCATCGAGCTTAAGAGGTTACTAACTAGTGTGCCAATTCTATGAGTACCAAATATGGCAAAGGACTTCATAGTATGCACGGATTCCTTGAAGCAACGGTTGGAGGTCGTACTAATGCAATATGGAGGAGTGATAGCTTATGCATCAAGGAAGTTGAAGAAACATGAAGAGCTATACGTGACTCATGATTTAGATTTGGCAGCTGTAATGTTAGCTCTGAAACTTTGGAGGCACTATCTTGTGGGGTGAAACTTTCAACTCAAAATAGACCATCAAAGTTTAAAACATCTCTTCACTCAAAGAGACTTGAATGCTAGGCAAAGGCGATGGAGTGATTTTATGAGTGAGTACGATTTTGGTATTTCGTACATCAAGGGGAAGGAAAATGTGGGTGCAGATGCCTTGAGTAGGAGGCCACGTGTCTTCTCCTTGGTACCCTTAAAGGTCAATCTGAGGGAAAGTGTGTTGACGCAAATCCAAGGAGACAGTTGGTATTTAAAGGTTACTTCAAACCTCCAGAGTGGGAGGCAGTTAGATCCAAAGTATGAAGGGTATAATCTGGAAGAAGACAAATTGTTGAGATATTGAGGAAGGATGTACATCCCTGAAAATGGGGATATTCAAAGCATCATACTGAAGGAAACCCATAGAGCACTTTATTGTGCACATCCGGGTGTGAAGAAGATGTATGCGGACATGAGAAAGCTCTTCTTCTGGGTAGGCATGAAGCGTGATATAGTCCATTTCATCGCCAAGTGCCTAGAGTGTCAACAAGTGAAAGCTAACCACCATCACCTGGCAGGCCTCCTACAACCACATGAGGTTCCTATGTCTAAGTGGGAAGACCTATTTATGGATTTTGATGTGGGGTTAGCACTCACATCTCATAGACACAATGCCATTCTTTTGATAGTGGATAAGTTAACCAAGAGTGATCATTTTATTCTGGTTAGAGACACTTACGATGTCACTGATGTGGCACATGTGTTTGTAAGTGACGTTATCCATTTGCACAGGATACCTAAGAATATCATTTCAGATAAGGACTCCATATTCACTTCTAGGTTTTGGACAAGTTTGCAGTCAACGTTGGGGACTCAGCTGAACTTAAGCACAACTTATCATCCTGAAACAGATGGGTAAATAGAGAGGGTAAATCAAGTCATGGAAGACATGATCATGATGTATGTCATGGATAATCAAACCCATTGGGAGAAGTACCTACCTTTGGTAGAGTTTTCCTACAACAACAGTTTTTATAGCTCCATCGGAATGCCACCCTATGAAGCTCTGTATGGAAGGCCATACAGAACACCATTGAGTTGGGAAATATTAGAAGATTGAGTAACCGTTGGGCCAGAATTGATTTAAGAGATGGAGGAATAGGTGATTCGGATTAGGAAGAGACTAAAGGAAGCACAGGATAGGCAGAAAATTTATGCGGATGCACATAGGACCGACCGAAGTTATGAAGTGGGAGACCAAGTTTTCATTCATATCAGGCCTAATAAGAGTACCATATGGTTCGGGAAGGGGACAAAGTTGTCACCTCGATTTATAGGACCGTTCAGAATCTAAGAGAAAATTGGACCCGTTGCCTATCATCTCGTACTGCCACCCCACATGCATAAAACTCATAATGTATATCATGTATCTATTTTACGTCATTATGTTGCTGATGAATCACATAAACTAAATTGGAAGGAATTGCAGGTATCAGACGTGGGAACTCTCACGGTAGAACCATTACACATATTGGACTGTAGAGTCCAAAAGTTCAGGAACTGTCTAGTAGACCAAGTTAAGGTCCAATGGGACAAGTATAGTCCAGGATCTTCTACTTGGGAAGACGCTAATACATTATGACAAGACTATCCCTCACTTTTTTGAACACCTCGAGAATATGTTTCTCAAAGGTTGGGTGTATGTAACACCACCTTTTGACTTAGATAGCCAGGATTACCTGAGGCCTACTTATATTATTTTCTATTC
>ML867458.1:0-12054 GCA_009831015.1 Picea engelmannii
TGTCACTTGATATTTCTTTGGAAATCAATGGCTAGTTTTATTTTGTTTTGGGGATTTTTATAAAGTTGTTGGAAAGGAAGGGGAGGGACACTTACGGCTTTGGAGTCAAAATTCTGAAATTAAATGAAAACATTGATTGGACAATAGAACTCTCCAGAGGATAAAGGATAAATGAGGTGATGAGTCTGAGTTATAAATTGTATTTAAGAAAGGTGTAAGAGGAAGGAGAAAAAAAAATAACTGCATTAGAGCATTACTGAAATTAATTCTGAATTAGTTAAGAAGAAATACACACAATTTAAATTGTTTAAGTCGAGAGAATCATAAGATTAATTCTGAGATTTTAACTATCCAATTTAAACAGAAGATAATGTAAATGGAATAAAATAATATAGAAAATACATACAATGAGAGAATACAAAACTCATATCGCCACCATTAGAATATTTTCATAGAGACTTCAAAAGCTTTTGCATATGTATTCAATTCAGCTCCATAAAATTACAATTGAGTTCAAAAACAATTAAAAGGTTCCCTTTCACTTCTTCCAACCCTTAATACACTCAGAACCTCTAATACTTGTATAATTTGTGTTCCTTTGGTGTGCAACCGATTACAATAACTGAAATGAAACGTTTCAACTTCTAAAACTGAGTACAATAATTACAAATGATATTTTTCAGAAAAAAATGTTTCATGATCCAACTGTCGATTTATATGATGCTTCATCTCCTTCCTCTGCTACATTCTCTTTGAAATGTCACTTATACCCTTTAAAATCTAATTCCATTTATCCATATTCTCATTAAATACTTGGGAATAATATATTTGAATAAAAATAATTCCCAAATATTTTTCTATCCTGTAGAATTAAACTTCCATAATTTAATTCATGCCCATGGTTTTTAATACCATTTATAGCTTTTCCCAATTTACCATTTCACTGTGAAAAACATTTACTGTGTCTTGTTTTTTCCAATTTATTGTTTCACTGTGAAAACCATTCACTGGTTTGTTTCCCATGGTTTTGAAAACCATGTCTTGGTTACCATCTTTGGTAAAATACTTTTAATATTCCTCTTTTACTTCTGTAAAACCTTTGTATAAAACATTATCCAAGTATTCCTTTCACGCACATCTTCCCATTTAATTCTTTTCCATGGAAATAAACATTAATCTCTTTGATTGTAAAATTTAAATTTTACCTCTATAAAATAATTTCATCATGAGGAAGAATTTCTATTATTGGAAATTCCATAGTCATTATTGAACCACACTCCTGGAAAAATGCCACACCTAAACCATATGATAAATGGTTTCATCTATTCTATCGGGATGGATAAAATGGTTTGTAGTTTACCCGTTTTCCCCTCCATATTCACCACGTAAGGTGTTGGCCCTTGACCAAGTTTTGAGGATCCGGGGTCATGTTTGACCTACTATTGAAACTTCGACAGACTGTCGAAGGTGGAGCGCAAGTCAAAGCAGAGATCGCAGGATCTCGTCCCCTTTTTATGGATTTTTGGGTTTTGCTATTATGTAACAGGTATGGGGATGTCGACCCATGGGTTTACTCATGTTTAGGCCTGATTTTGTAATTTATAAATAGATGTCTAGGCGATGTAATAAGGGGGACATCTATGTGATGCTAGGTGCTAAGTGCAAGTGGTAATTGTAATTGCTTTGTGCATACTGTGTAAGACTGGAAGAGCTAAGTGAAAGTGATCGTAAGATACCGTGGAAGGCTTTGTGATATAACTCAAGGAAGGAGGATCTATAAAAGTGCACAGATCTCCTATCCTTTCCGGAGTAAGATCTCAAGGATCTATGCATGTAGAAGATGGATAAAAGACAATAAAGAGAAGAAGAATTGGTGGACGTATCCCCAGGGAGGGGATGAACCATGTATATTCTATGTTGTGGTTTCTTTAGTTTATATGCGCTGTAAGATAAAGGTGAATATTGATGAACTGTAACTAATAAGTTCTCTGTTAAAGTGTCACAATCACAGATCTGTGTCCCAGCTAAGGTTGCAGACATTGGATTTCTGCAACCACCCCTGCCTCTACCTCAAGTGAGACTTCATCTGCTTCACAGGTGTTACTGAAAGGGTCGGTAGTTAGGGTGATTTTGGTGCATTATTGTAGCATTGAACCCTGGGTCTACCCCTGTGCCAACAAATGGTTTTGTTGTCAGGACATGACCTATGATTGTTGGGAACTAAAGAAAAGAGAAAGCTCTATATGTAGATTTGTTTCCCTAGTGTGCAATATTCTACTTGAATCGTGAAGCTCTGTGCCAAGAAGAAGAGTTAGATATGAAGAAAAGAGGTAAGACCCGAAAGCTTTGTGCTTTGATAAAGGAAAGAACAATGAAACGTTTTGATTGAAAAAGTAATATAAGTGGAAATTTTTGTTTCAAAAGTATGGATCTAGGTATGTTTGATAAATTTTTTCCTAGCTTGAAAAGTAGGGCATAACTAGATGAAAGAAGGTTTCATATGAGTAAACCTGACAAAAATAGTGAAAGATATTTTATTCCTATGCATAGAAAGAATGTTTGGTCTAACAAATGGATGCAGGATCCTAGAAAGATTTTTTTGCAGGTTAGCTACTATCCTAGTGCACAGTACAGGAAAGGTATGGGATCCTTTCAAAGAAAAATAAGACTAACCCTTTGTTATAGTTGCAGAAGACCTGGACATCTTACTAAGGAATGCCTTGGTATAAGACCTAGTTGTCTTTGTTGTAAATCTATTTATCATGAAGTTTTAGATTTCCCTAGAATGATTGCTAAGCTTGACAGAATGAATATGAGAACATAAAACCCTGAGGAAGGTTACGAAACTGAGACCAGGGAAGAACCCCAGAAAGAATTAGAGAATGTATTACTACAAATGAAACAAACCCTAAATGATCACAAAAATATCAACTTATCATAGATATTCAAAGAAAAAGAATGCATAGCAGCAAGAATAGGAGACTTCGACATTGACTATGTTCTGGATGAAGAAACATAGGTGAATATCATGATAGAAAGAACTTGGGAAACTTTAGGAAAGCCTTCTATGATTCCTTCATTGGGAGGAATAGGATTATTTAGAGTAAATTTGACAACCTTATGTGGAAGAATCACCTAGATATCTATGAGTGCTCATGAAACTTCGACAGAGGAAGATTTTGAGATTGTTAAATTTATCAAGAACAACACCCGATTTGCTATATTACTAGGAAAACCTTGTATTGCAAAGGATAATTCCAGAAGAAAAGAAGAGGAAGTCTTAGAGAAGAAGAAGCAAGAATTAAAATATTTCATGACTAGGAGGATAACACACTTGATTGAAGAACAAGAGAACAAATCGAAGCTACTTAGAACTAGAAACTTGGATGTCGAAGTTAAAAGAACACAAGAAGACTCAAAGAAGACTGAAGTAACTACCCCATAGAGAGAAGATGTATTACTCTTTGATCCAATGAAATAATCTCAACAACACGAAGTTACTATGCCAAAAGGAGATAAGAATCAAAATGGAAAGAGGAATACCGAGACGAGGATCACCGGGAAGAAGGCTATAAAACTCAGTAATAAGAGAGAAAATATAGAAATGTTACAGAAGGTCCCAGAGGGGACTTCGTAGAGGGAAGGTTTGCAAGACTGAAACTTCATCGGGATATCGGAAAAGTTCACTGCTCAATAGCAGGTCCACACCATTCAGAGAAAAGTCATGGAAGTGACTCAGAGGCTCCAACCAATATAGGACGAGGCTTTCCAACTATTCCCAGAGATTGAAGGTTGAGGAGAAGAACTAGAGCAAGTTATCACTACATTTGAACAATTCTTAGAGGGAACTATCAATGAATAAGTAATCCAAGAGTTTTTCGAATAGGAGGTCATGGCATAGAAACAGGTCGAAGTAGCTTGAGCCAAGCTCGAGGATTTTGAGGGAGAGATACCCAGACCAGAGTGACTCCCGACGAGTCACAAGTGAGTGTCAGGGGACTGTTGTACCTCGACCAAGTTTTGAGGATCCTTAGTCACTTTTAACCTACTTTTGGGACTTCGACTGGCTTTCGAAGGTAGAGCACAAGTCGAAACGGAGATCCCAATATCTCAACCACTTTTTATCGCTTTTTGGGTTTTGGGCTTATGTAACGGGTATGAGGATGTAGGCCCATGGATTTACCCACATTTAGGCATGATTTTGTAATGTATAAATAGATTTCTAGGTGATGTAATAAGGGAGACATCTATGTGATGCTAGGTGCTAAGTGAAAATGGTAATTATAATTGCTTTGTGCATACTGTGTAAGACTTGCAAAGCTAAGTGCAAGTGATCGTAAGAGACTATGGAAGGCTTTGTATTGTAACTCAAGGAAGGAGGATCTAATGAAGTGCGTAGATATCTTATCCTCTATGGAGAAAGATCTCAAGGCTATGTGCATGTAAAAGATTGACAGAATACAATAAAGAGAATAATAATTGGTGGACGTAGCCCGAGGGAGGGGGCGAACCATGTATATCCTGTGTTGTGGTTGCTTTGTGCATTTTGGGTGTTTTCTTGTTTATGTGATTAAATTCTTAGTGCACTGATGTATGTTAGATGAATCTGATATGATATATTAGTGCTAAATAATGTGAATGAATGTTATATCTGAACTATGTCGATGTGCTTAGTGCTTGATTATATTGGATTTGTGTGAATACTACACCATTCTGTTATTAGGGTTTATCTATGCTGTAAGCTAAAGGTGAATACTGATGAACTGTAACTACTAAGTGATATGTTAAATTTTTACAATCACAGATATATGTCCTAGCTAAGGTTGTATACATTGGATTCCTACAACCACCCCTACCTTTACCTCGGGTGAGACTTCATATGCTTCGCAGGTGTTGTCAAAAGGGCCGATAGTTAGGGTTTTGTTGGTGTGTTGTTGTAGCATTGAACCTTGGGTCTGCCCCTGTGCCAACATAATGACATGTCTCTCTAACCAAAAACCATCATTTCACATATTGGTCGGCCTTCACATAATTAACCTCTGCACTAATTCTCCACTGGATATCTATGTGTGCCCTCCATCCACCCTTTGACTTTTCCACATTATAAATTGAGATCCATGCCCATGATTTGATGTGATTCCATAAATTAAATATTGGATCAAATATTAATATAAATATTTTAATATAAAAATATTTATATTAATAATAATAAACCCTTTTTCATTTTCTAAGGACTTTGGGCATATGAGGCTTATAACATGACTTTGTGGATAGGATAAGGGTTCTTAAGATTAATAAAAGAAATATTTTTAATTTTCAATAGGAATATGATAAGGGGTAAAAATGAATGAAGTGATGGAACCGAGGGATTTAGATAAGCATTTAGGCTAGATATAGGTTTGGGATATTTGCCAAATTTTTCACTCATGGAGGACATGACTATTTTGCATGATCAGTCGAGTGAAGGATTTAGGTGATGGGAGCTTCACGGAGCTGGTGAAAAAGTTTTAAAATCTGAGTGGAAATATAGCATAAGGACAAGATGCTTTGGAAACATTAATGCAAATTAGCATGTGATAACAGACTATATGCTTAAGATCGTGGAATGTGAAGGTCATAGCACGCTGGAAGGTTGCACCCACGTTTTTAAGGCCAAAATGAATCTTATAGTATGTGAAAGTACCCCAAGGATAAATAAATGTCGTCTTATGTTGATCCTTGGGTTTAATTTGAATGTGGTTGTACCCTGAAAATCCATCCATGAAAGAAAAAAAAATTCTTCTTGCACACTCATTGTTGTTTCTGGTTCGCCACTTGGGTGAGCAAAACATGGGCACTTACAAGTCTATTTGGGCCTGCTAGACAAGACATGGGTTAGTGTATGAATTAAAAAATCCAAGAACATGAAATAAACGAACAAATAAGATAGAAACAAATAAGGAAATAACTAAGGAAATAAAACTAAAATGCATAAGAAAATTTGAACCAAAATCAATCAACCAAATGACCAATGATTATGCCACCAATGGATAACAATATTAGTTGGAAAACACCATAGAGAAAGGAGGAATTATGGATCCTTTATTCCTCCTTGGGAGGGATATTGAGTCCCCTATTTGAGATTTTTTCTTACAATGATAAACTAGAAAGAAAATGGTGAAGAAATCCAAGATTATTCCCTCAAGAGGTGAGAGGAATAGCTTATTGAGATGTTGCTAGAATGATCCTAGAATAAAAGAGGATCATTGGAGGAGAATTGAGGCAACATAACAATACTATGATATTCTTAACTTCTTAGTGCACCCATGTCCTCCATTTATAGCATGTCTTTGAAGAAATATCCAGCCAGTTCTTAGTGTGGATAAAGGGCCCTTTAGGGCACCCTTAGGTCTTTGACTACCCCCCCATTCGAATTCAGCTCAAATTTGAGGGTCAAATCAGGTTGGGAGATGGTACAGAAGTGTGTGAGGGGCCGACAAGAACCATAAATGCTTCATTCACAAGAGTGCATGACTTTTCTCGTACATAGTTGTGCATATGGCACATTGTGCACTCTATAGTCTGATTTGGCTCGCACACTATGCACACACTTCCTTTAGTGTTTCAGTGCATGTCAATTTTTTGACGAGTTGTATATTTTTTCCCTTTGGAAATGCACCTTTTGGTGTTGCATGTGAACTAATAAGTGTTTGGAGATGTTGTATCCCTGTAACCATTTGCATGCAATGTTGCAAATGGAACTTCAGTGATAACATATGCCCTCTGATGTGTGAGGTTAGGAGCATACCTATAGCTGAAATACATCAATGTTTCTTCTACTAAGAGTACCATTGTAAGGAATAGTGTTGAGAATAACTATAAGAGCGATCCATCGGAGGGAGAGGGGAAATGGTAGGAACCAAACCTTTCTCTAGGTGGATAAATAAAATCTGTATACAAACGAGGCGGGCATGCCCCATGCTCGTGTCATGTAACTCAAAAATGTAAGACATTAATTGAGGTTGTATGCTGATGTAGATAATTGCAGTGCCCTCTGGGGAAATTTCATAAGGGAAGATGGCAATTTTGATGGTGAAAATACTCTAAAAAGAGGCAAGGATATTTGTAATAAGTGTCAGTGACTCGTAGGCATTGATGGCCTAACAATATTCATAGGTATTCATCTAGTATGAAACAACTGGAATAGTCGCATAGTCAGACCCACCGTAACATGAGATTTTGTTGAAGTCAAATTTTTATGGGGGTCAACGACACCAGAGAGAAATGATGGTTCCCTCTGTGTTGTCCAATACTCCTCATTATAAAGGTAATGAGAGTCAAGATATTGTCTCCCTTCTGGAAGTTGTGTTGATGTCGACAGAAAGGGAGACGCGACTCCAAGAAGCAAAGGGCTTCATGAAATCCACTAGGTAAGATCGGGAACTGATAAGGAACATGAATGAAGTCAATATGCGGTGAGACTCAAGACTACCCTTGGTTGGGGGTATGCTTGAAGGGTGATTGGAAACAACCTTGAAACCGTATCTAACGTCGGGGGGATGAATAGACATCGGGTTAAACTGTGTCAGAGGTGTGACAAAGTGGACAAGCTCATAAATCAGGGATACATGGATTGTGGGATACTCAGGGTGTATGGATGATGTCAATATGAGTAGAGGATAGTGAATTCACCAACCAAGGGCGACATGGGTTTCTTTTCCAAAAAATAAGGTCGCCAAGGGCGACAACAAAAAGTTATGTAAATGATGGAAAACAAAGTCTTTTTACAATTACCAAATAAATAAAGAATGATTTGGGATGAGTGTACAAATACAGAAATGGGTGGCCCAGTGCAAGATGGCTTGGCCTGTAAGAGTGCAAGTTGCATGGAGAACTGGTGGAGGGTCGGGACCCCATGGTTGGGTTTCTATATGAGGTAAATGAATGGAGGGAAATCTGTAGATGGGAAAACTTATTGTGGATGAAATGGAGGGTTAATGATATTGCGGAGGTGTAGTCAAAATAGAACCATGATGAGATAACCTGGGAGTCCATTGGGAAAGCTAGGAAAATGATGAGAAGGATTATGTGGATGATTCTCAAAAATGCATAAGACTATCGGGAATCCCATCCATAGAGGGTGAAATTAGCATGAGTGTCAAAGTGCCAAAGGGGACTATGAATGGGACAACTCATGTGGGGAAGAGTGCTACCGAGTGACAGTACTAAAATGCAGTAGAGGTGATAGTACTGCAGATCCAGATGTATGGAACCTAAAGATAAATGTCAGAGGATATGACTGGGAGATGCATTTGATATTCAAAGGGAAGGATTATATGCAAGTGTCGATTATATACCTGAAGGGGTTGTGTTGAGTTGTGATGAACAAGTACCTCCACACATGAAAAATAAATACCAAATGTGAACAATATCTGAAGAGAAATATGATATAACAGTTATTTGTTAATTTTGGACATGAGCATACGTACCTGGATGTGACATGAGAAAAATGTGCCCAAAGGGCTGAGTGCAGATGGTGACCCAGGGAATGTGACTGTGCAAGAGGATGAGACCACTAACATGGCTCTTGAAACTCCTGGATCAGTCGGTTCGAACTCTCATAATATAAAAATCTTCTCTAAATCCTCTCATCATCTCACTATGGCAGCAAATGAAAATGAGGTGGCATTGTGGGGCCCACAACCATATATAGTCCCTTTTTCCAAACTGAGTGTGTTTTATATTGATCTGCTGGATGAAATTGGATTTGATTGTAGCCATAGAACTTGTCCATGAAGGACAGGGCCTCGTGGCCTGCACAATCATTGATAATTTGGTTGATGAAAGGTGTGGGGAAGTTGTCTTTGGAACAAGCATGATTGAGATTGTGAAAGTCAATGCAGATGCAAACAATGCCCTATTTTTTTTTAACTAGGATGGGGTTGGAGACCATGACGTTCATGTGATCGGGTATATAAACCCTAAAACACGTCATTTATCAATCTTGGATTTGATAGCCATGACTTTGGATGCATGAAGTGGTCATTTCTTTTGATGTACTGGGGCGACATCAGGCCATGTGTCGATGGAATGTTTTACGATACAAGGATCGAGACTGGGCATCCATGTATATGACCAGGAAAAAATATCTTGGTATTCTTGAAAGAGATATTTGTAAGTTGTGAGTTCTTCATGGGAGCATGCGACGCCAATGGTGATTTCCTCTATGATTCCTGGTTTGATGGAAATGTCAATTTTTACAATGGGTGAAATATTGGCCATGTTGCCTTCTTCAAAAGCATAGAGGGTAGGGATAGTGTTGTTGAACTAGTATATATGCCCTAATGGAATAAATTCCTTGGTTTTGATTGTGCATATGGAGGCTTGTCTAGGAGGGTCGAAGGATTCCTATGAGAGAAAAAGTATTCTATGATGGAGTGCATTCCATGGGAACTCACGGGTAGTTAGTTCCTCCAGGATATCTTCATCGCAGTGGAAAATGTGAGAATATAGGGGATTCGGGGAAGTAACATTGCTGAGTGTCACTCTGTGAGTGGATTCTAGTGATGAAGACATAGAGGGGGTATCACAACTATGGTGTTATGTCACTCTTGACATAAACCAAATGTCCAGACACTGTGGGTTGTAAACTGTGGTTGGGGGTAAGATTTCCTAGGGGAAATGAACCAGAGAATTGGGAGGATTTAGGGGAAAATCCCCAGAAAGTATATCCATGAACCATGGAGGGATGGGAAGTGACTCAAGTTTAGGTGAGGTGATGTGAAAAATATAAAGAGAAGGAATAGGGGGAATCAATTGCATCACAGGAAGAGAGGTGGTTGGAGGAATAAGGGCCAATTGAAGATGCATGTATTCAATGGCCGAAGGACACTCATACGTAAAATAATGAAGTGATTCACAAAGAGAGAAAGGGAACCTCATCCATTCTTTGACTAAGGTCGATACATAATGGATGTTGCTAACGTGGGTGGAGAGGAGTCTTGTTGAAAGATTTGGTGTATTGTCATTAACATCTGTCGAAACTGAGGTAGTGCAGGGTAATGATGAGTGTAGTGGTCTTACTATGAACAGATGGCACACATGAATTTGGTTCGTAACCCTTTATTTCTTGTAGCTAGGGAAGCTGTGGTAGTACTAAGTGTGCTTGGTGAAGCGACGAGCGATGTGGTTTCTTAAGGGAGTTGGATCATATTGCGTAACTCAGGGAGGGAATGACATTTATTAGTGGGGTGTCCCTCTCTCTCGCAAAGTGCACAAGGAATTTGAACTCGAGGGGGAACTGGAGCAGTGAGATATTTATTCTTTCACCTACCTCCATGATAGCGATGGTGTTGTCGATGGGGGGGGATGGTCGGAGTTATTATTGGAATCTAAATCGAGATTCTCTCTAATTTGGGAGGGAGGGATGGTTGAGGAACCATCGCAGGTGGGTGTAGATACCATACCAGAATGTCAAGAACCATGTTGAGAAGGGTAAGCATTGTGGCTACCTAAAAATCTTGTACTCTCGGTGGGGGGTAGAACTTAGAAGAAGGGGATCTAAGTAATGGGTTGGGAGATTATTTCCCAAACTGGGATTTTCCCTTGAGGAAGGGTGAACTCGGGGGTGAGTGGTGTTGTAGTGTTATCAGGGGATTCCTGAGGTAGTCATTTTTCAACTGGTGGGACATCGGGGAGTGGATAATCCTTAGTGGGAGGAATGGTATCTCTGGTTTCAGTTCCATTAGAAGATATGACACACACTTGTGTTGAGGGGTGTATGAGTAGTGGTGCTCCACGGTATGCCCCCATCAAAGATGGGTCTTTGAAAATTATGGGGGCCATATCGATGAGTGGATATGTGTTGGAACTAGTTCGAACAAGAGGTAAGATGTTATCGATGTTGGAGGAGTGGTTAGGATCATAATGTGAAACTTGGTCGATGGTGATGATCTTCCCATTGTGGGCGAACATCATTTTTCAAAACATAGAATAGGCCATTGCTTTCATAGTTTACATGTAGCTACGTCCAAATAAGATATTATAATCAAGCAGGGTGTTGATAACCTCAATGTCGATAAGGATGGTCTTTCCCCGAGTTCAATGGGGACATTCTAAAAGAGCCCTTCGTGGGAAGATGATCGACCATCATAAGCTCTCAAAGTAATGGTGGATGGTATTATCTTGGGGGAGCCAAGTTTCTACCATACAGTTTTGAAAATGATGCATGTGGATGCACCTTCATCAATGATACACTGATGAATCGTGATGTTCTGAATCTTGACTGGTATCTGGAAAGCTAGCAAAGCAGGTGTTATCACTGAAATTTCGTCTGCACATGGCAACAAGAACTCCACATAATCAAAAACAACAATGAATTCATTCATGGCATTAAATTAAGTTCACAACATTCCAGAAGGGTAAAAAACTATACAAAGTAACCAAAAATTGAAGGGCGCTTTACAGCAGATTGAGACGCGCGCATATGCGCGGGACAAAAACGTGTTACTAGGGCATGCACGCCCCGACGCGCGCCTGTCAACACAGAAACCCGTGCATCTGCTAATACATCGCATTAATTTCATAAGTCGGCCTCCCGACCGCCTATGGACTGGCCCCCAAAGTGATTTGACCCTCAGATCAGGGTCGACTCTGCAAATTCGGCGAATTAAATGACCTAAGTGAAGCCTAAACAGGTCTGTGTTCACATCGGAAGTTGGTTACGTGATTTCCTGAAAAATGCTATAAATAGCTGTGAGGACTCATTGTTTCAGCAGAGAATTCAAAGCATTGTTACGCTGTCCAGATGATTCAGAGCTCAGCCTTTGACAAACAATTCATCAACAGTTAACTCAGAGTTCTTTCATCACTCGGTTCAGTTCTGTTCATTTTGTAAGGAAAGCTTCGGTTGAGGGCCCCGAAGAGCCTTCCTTTGGAGGGAGAAGGAACACCTGTCCCTCTCTTCTGCGTGCGCTCTGGTTTCAATAAAGCACCTGCCTGAAACCTTGGATGACACATGTGTCTCATGTTTGATGTTTTCGTTTATTTTCGAATTGTTATTTGCTTTTAGTTCGT
>WSFP011435371.1:0-21156 GCA_009831015.1 Picea engelmannii
AAAAATACTCCTCCACTGGTGTTTTTCCTATCATCTATACTATCGGCCCAATCTACATCAGTGTATGCAGTTAAATTGAAGTCTTTATCGTTTGGATACCATAATCCAAGTTCAAGGGTGCCTTTAAGATATCTGGATATTCTCTTTACTTCTTTTAAGTGATTTTCTTTAGGTTCATATTGAAATCTCCCCATGAGTCCTACAACCTGCATGATGTCAAGTCTTGTTGTTGTTGAATAGAACAATCTTCCAACCATTGATCTATACATCGTTTGATCCAGTTTTGGTGAGTTATCTTCTAGGATTAGTTTACATCCAGTGACCATGGGAGTACTCATAGGTTTGTTGTATTCCATTTGGAATTTATTCAACATTTCCTTGATATTTTGTTTGGGAAACAAATATTCCATTTTCTATTTGATTTACTTCTAAACCTAAGAAAAATGACAGTTCTCCCAGCACATACATTTCAAATTCTTCTTGCATTTTGGTTGCAAACTTTATGCTTAGTGTAGTCAGATTACTTCCAAATATGATGTCATCTACATATACTACCACAACAATCATGTTTTGATCCTCAATTTTGATGTATAGATTGATTTCATTAGTCCCTCTCTTATATCCTTGTTTTTGAAGGTACTGATCAATCCTTGAGAACCATGCTCTGGGGGTTTGTTTAAGACCATACAAGGCCTTTTTCATCTTGCACACATAGTCCTGATTTTTTGTAACATGAATCCTTCTAGTTTCTCAAAATAGACTTCTTCTTCTAGTGTTCCATTAAGGAATGTTGACTTGACATACATCTGATAGATTTTGAAATTTCTGAAACATGCAAATGCCAAGAACATTCTGATGGCCTCAAGTCTTGCAACTGGAGCAAAAGTCTCTTCAAAATCAATACCTTCCACTTGGGAATATCCTTTGCAAACTAATTTTGATTTTCTCTTTATAATCTCCCCATTTTCATTTATTTTGTTCTTGAATATCCATTTGGTTCCTATCACATTCTTGTCCTTGGGTCTTGGAACTAGTTCCCAAGTCTGGTTTTTCTCTATTTGGTCTAGTTCTTCATTCATTGCTTCTATCCAATATTTACTTTTACTAGATTATTTAAATGAATTAGGTTCTATTAGGGATAACATTTCTTGTTCTGAGTCAAAAGTGAGTTTCCTTCTTGTTTCCACTCCTGCACTTTTATCACCAATAATCTGACTTTCCAGATTATTCTTTTGAACTCTTTTTGATGGAGCTCTTGGCAAGGGATTTTCTTCATTGTCTTATTCATCAGTATGTGGTTTATTTTCCTATGTTTCATTATTATCATCTTCTTGTTGAGATCCTACATCATCATCTTCTTGTTGAGATTTTACATCATCATCTTCTTGTTGAGATTTTTTATCAATGTCTTGGGATATGGTCTTTTTTTATATCATCTATCTTTACATAAACACTTTCCACTATATTTAGTAGTATAATATTATAACATATGTATGCTTTCTGATTATATGAATATCCTAATAATATTCCTTCATCAGATCTTGGATCAAAATTTCCTAGATTATCTTCATCATTCGTTATGTAACATTTACTTCCAAAAGTTCTAAAGTGTTTTACAGATGTTGGCCTTCCAAACCATAGTTCATAAAGGGGTTTTGTTATGGTTGGGTCTCAACTAAGATCTATTAAGTATGTGGACTATTGTGTATATTCCATATCTCCAGAATTTGTCTGGAAGCTTGGCTTCATTTAGCATGGTTCTTGTGGCTTCTTGAACTGTTATTTTTTTCCTTTCTACCACTCCATTTTGTTAAGGAGTCATGGGAGATGAAAATTGTCTTTTGATACCATGATTTTCAAATAATTGAATGAACTCTTTAGAAGTGAATTCTCCTCCATTGTTCGATCTCAGAAATTTAATTTTGAGATCTATTTCATTTTCTACAAGGGATTTGTATATTTTAAACTTCTCAAAGGCTTCTGTTTTTTCTTTTAGAAAGAATACCTGGGTCAATCTTGTGTAATCATAAAAAATTTACATAAAATACTACTCACCATACGTACTTTTGGTTTTGGTTGGTCCACATAGATCTGTGTTAATAAGCTCTAATGGTTTTGTTGTGGAATGCTCTTTTGCTTTGAACCTAAATCTTGTTTTCTTTCCTATTTGGCAATGTTTACAAATAGAATATAAAGGCTTACTCACTTTTGACAGATTCCTAACTCCCTTTTTCTCGTTGGCTTTGATCAAGTTGTCAAATATTGAATGTACCAACCTTCTATGTCATAGCTATATTTCATCTACTTGTCTTAAACAACATTTTTCTTCTTCATCTATATTAAGGATGTACACATTGCTAGATGTTCTTGGTGCAACTACCACTAGCTTTCCAGTGTCCTTTTTTCTGATCTCACATTTATGAGAATTAAAAGTAAGTGTGTGACCTTGATCAAATGTTTGACTTACACTTAGAATATTAGGTTTGAGATTTTCTACCAGAAGTACATATTTTGCTTTGGTTTTATTATTTCCTAAACTAACAGTGCCTTTTCCCAGTAATCTTGGTGGACATTTTATCTCCAAAAGTTACTTTTCCTTTTCCTTTCTTGTTTAGATTGAGAAATTTACTTTGATCTCTAGTCATGTGTTTGGAACATCCACTGTCTATATACCCCCAATATCCTTGATTTCTTGCATATAAGGATACATTGCACTCGGTTTTCTTTTTCTTCCATACTTTTTTATTATTGGGAATATTTATCCTTTTCTCATATTTTGACAATCTACATTCACTAGCTTTATCACCATAGTTGTTGCATTTGTAACATTCAACATTGTAGTCTTGTAAGGGAGAGAATGAGTTATAGTTTCTCTTATCGGCATTGTATTTATTGTTCTTATATCTTTGGACATTTCTACAATTGTATTGTCCATAAGCTTTGCAGTGTCCTACCTTATGTCCAAAATTATTGCAAGAGTAACAATATCCAGTAAATAGATATTTATTAGGGGGATTCCTTCTGGTGATTGTATTCTTCCTTTCATTTTTTTACTTTAGTAGGGAATGTTGATTTATGTTTATGTGGAACACTTTTCAATGGCATCATATTTTCTTTATTATCTTCTCTTCTTAAGGATCCCTTTAAAGCATATGCGTAACTGATTGGTCTTTTGATAGATCCTTGTGATGTAGGAGTTGAGTCTTACGTGTATCCCAAACCAATCTTGTTTTTTGGTGACCTATGACTACTAAGAATTTCATCCAAGATCTTTGAACTATTTCCAAATTTCGATCCCTTATTTTCCTTCTCAAGTTCATTTTTTAGTAGCTTAATCTTAGCTTCTAGTTTCTCACATACTTGTTTTTTATCACTAATTTGTTTTAAAATGATTTTTTCAATTCTATTAGCTTCGAGGAGATGGGATTTTAAATCAGTGATGATCTTCTCTGATTCTTTGATAATTCTTAATGCATTTGTTTCTTTTGATTGATGATATTCTTCAAATTTTTGAAGTTGTGCCCTAAGTAGCTTGTTCTTCTTTTTATACTTTCTTAGTTTCTCCAGAGCACTAATCAATTCTACTTCTAGGTTCACTTCTCCTTCAAATTCATAGTTTTCTTCATCATCTACATCACTATTTTGAGTGTTCATTCCCATAAATAGAAGCTTTGAATCTTCATCTTCACCCATGTCTGAAGAGTTGATGTCTTATTTAGAGTAGAAGTTTTTTTTTTCTTATAAATTTCTTTTTGTATTGTTTTTTCTGGTTGTGAACTTCATCATTTTCCTCCTTCTTTGGATAGGGACATTTGTTAGCAAAGTGTCCAATTCTACCACAGTTGAAACATTTGAAAGGTAACTTTACTTTATATTTTCCAAATCCTTTTTGGAGTTTCTTTATAAATTTGGCCTCTTCTACATCGGATATGTCTAACTAATCTTCATGAGACATATGTTCTTGTTTCTTTTTTTCTTTAGATGCATTAAAGATTGTTTCATCTTTTGATGGTTTATCATTCCCTGTTCTCATTTCATATGCTATAAAAATTCCATGAAGCTGATCAACTGTGAGTGTGTCAAGTTCAGGCCTATGTTCAATTGTAGAAATCTTGGCATCATATCTCATAGGTAATGACCTTAGTATATTTTGCAAAATAGGTTTATCTGTAATTTCTTCTCCTGGTGCTATGATTGAATTAATCACTTCATATGCCCTATGAAAGTATTCAATAATGTTCTCTTCTTCTTTCATTTTCATATTTTCAAACTGAGTTCTATAGGTCTATAGTTTGGCTTCCTTGAATTTTCTATATCCTTCATATACAACCTACAATTTGTCCCATATTTCTTTAGCTGACTTACAATGCATAACCTTCACATGTATAGAATTTTTCAACCCTCCTAGAATTGCATTAACTGCTCTTGAGTTGTCATTGCATGTTTTATTTCCTGTAGCTTCTGTGGGTGGAGTAGTTGGTGTAGTGGAACCATCTACAACAGATCCCCAAATATCAAAACCAAGAGCCAACATGAAGCTTTTCATTCTTATTTTCCATAGAGCATATCCACCTCCATTGAACAACGATGTTTTTTTGTTAGACATTCCCTCTTGCTGATCCATCTTCATGATCCACCTTCCATTTGTTAGACTGTGATGAAGGCACCCACTCTGATACCAATTGTTGGAATACCGAGAGGGGGGGTGAATCAATATTACCATTTTTCAACAACTAGCAATTACTTTTGTATTTTGTTAATTACCACAATAGATCAACAATGGAATTGTATGTAAAATCAATTATATAAATATAATTAATAGGAATTACAAGGTTTTTATGAAGAATAGTGAAGGACACCAATCCTTTTTAGAGCACCAAACCTAGGAAGCACCAACTCCATTGTCTTTAGGGAACCAACCCTAGGAAGCACCAACTCCCTTATCTTTAGGGAACCAACCCTAGGAAACACCAATTCCCTTATATTTAGGGCACCAACCCTAGGAAGCACCAACTCCCTTATCTTTAAGGAACCAACCCTAGGAAGAACCAACTCCCTTATCTTTAGGTCACCAAACTTAGGAAGCACCAACTCTCTTGTCTTTAGGGAACCAACCCCAGAAAACACCAACTCCCTTAAATTACACTTTACTTAGAAAAGGATATGAATCCTTCCGTGCTCCTCCATTCCACCCTCACAACCTCAGTATCATTAGTTCCTCTTCTTGGACTCTAATTATGTTTTGATATTCTGATATGGACTGCAAAGACACCTTCTTCTCATCATTCTTCCTCATTTATATAATCTTCTAACTGGTGTGAGATACGAAGTATTGTGTCCCTTTATTTCGACCATCGAACCTCTTCATTTTAAATTAACAATAATATCTATTATTATTCAAACGTTATCGTGAAGGGTTTTGATTTAGTGAGAGTGATTTTCATAAATCGATCATAGATATGGATCGATTTCTATTAACTCGATCCCATGCCTCTTTATTTCATTATCAATTTTTGTTGATCAGATCTAAGCTTTATGATTATCATTTTAATCCATTAAAAATGTTGGATTACTTAATATAAATAGGGAGAAAGTCTAGATCCTATCTGGTTCAACGTCCCTTCTTGACCGGAATAAAATTATTACTCTATGTAAAATTTCGCACAAAAAAATATTTGGGACCTCTATTTCATATGACCACAAGTGGTGACCAGGTGCTAAGACAAACAAGTGCTTAATAACTTATCAAGATCAATGGTCACGTATTAATTACACATTGAGATGGATGACTGTCATTACTTCATAACTTCGTCCTTCGTGACTTCCATACTTTGCAATCAGTCAACCTTCCAAAGTGCATTTTGTCGAAGTGTGTATATTATATCAGGCGGTCGTGTTTTATTTTCACGATGAACCATTCTCGTTCATTTCATAACTTTGACATTTTGGGACTCTGACCTTTGTAGTCTTGCAACTCTTCCAGACCAAATTTCACCGAAGTACGTATTATCTATTTACTCATAGATCATACGGTTATGTCTTAATCTGTAGTTGAGTGGATGGTCCATGCAACCTCAATAAGATGTTTTTTTAATGTCCTTCTCATTGTGCGCTTTTTAGGATCTCAAACATGAATCTTCCTTCTCAATGGACAGTCAGATCTTACTTTGGAGCTTCGGCTCTCCAGGACTCCAGGTTACTAGAACTTTGAGGTAGTTCAATCCCTCCAGAGTGTTTACCTACCAAATAAGTCATAAAGTTGTGGTGATCGCTTGTTTTTAGTTGTTTAGTACACCTTACTCTATCCTTCCACTGCACTTGATATAATGGTCATGATTCATCCTGGAGGATCTTAGATCTACGACTAGCGCTAGTTCGTGACTTCGATGCTTCGGGTAGTTGCTAGTAGGACAAACTGGATATCCCCGAAGGACATGCTCTTGGAGTGACATAGCTTGATGACGTTATTGTTGAAGTGGAACTGGTTGAGTGGCTGCCATGTGTCACCTAGATTCGTAACTTACGTATACCTAAAGTGCCAACTGGACCTTGACACTTGTCACCATCTGATTGTGCCACATGTCCTTGTTGTCGTGGACATCCTGATGTGTCACATGTCTTCCTCCTGGATATAACGGTTGTAGGTTCAACTAAAGTTTCTTATTGATCTGATGGTCATCGTTGCTTCGGGAATATGACACTTTTGATACTTCGATCTAATCCTCCTGAATTGGCAAAGTGTCGAATTGATCTATCACCGTAGATATTTCCGTTCTTGATCCTATGGCCTTTTTCTATTTTGGAACTACGGGGTTCGGGAGTTCTTGACTCATCTGAGTTGTTTATCGTTGGAGTAGGTCAAGGCCGGAGTTGACTACACTCTGACAGTTGTTACTCCAGATCAATGGTTGACTAAATTTCCTGATCCGACGGTTGACGGGTGTTCGTGACTCCGGGGCTTCGACCTTTGGGTAAACTTACATGTTCTTTGCTCCTTTTCTTTGAAGTTGTCAGTCTTCTTTCCTTTAGTTTTATTTGACAGTTATGACTTAATATAATGATCTGTTATATCGGATCGATGATTGTGATGCCACTATGATTTAATAGGCAAGATTTAAATCGAATCTTGAATCTAAGACTTGTAGAATGACTCCCCGATCACTTGTCTTTTTACCTGTTCTTGATCAATGGTCACAATCTCATCTGATTCCTTATCAAACAGATGCAAATGACTTCCGACTGTATCTCATTTTCTACCATGTTTTCTGATCTTGAATCTCTGCATATTGTTTGACATTCTCATTCTTTGCAAACTGTTTGACATAATTTTTACATATACTATTTGACATAAACTCTACATACTGTCATACTGTTGACATCAATGACAATATCGTTCCACTGTGTCCAACACAATTCTATATTGATAATGAGATTGAGAATGAGTATTTGATTGCATGAACGCATTGGGTTCGAGTTCTATATTTATTGCAGGCGAAATTGGGTTTAGCTCCTGTTCCACTAAATAATGGATGAGTGTGATCAAATGTATATAGACTCAAAATAGTCCCTCCACCCAATCATATGAACTCTTAAATATTCTCCAAATAGTCATCTATTATTTGTGGAATTTACTCCAAACCATAAATTTTATATAAAAATCATCATCTTAAACTTTTTTACATATTTCATCATCTTGAACTTTTTTAAATATTTCATCATCTTGAACTTTTTAAAATATTTTATAATGTTGTTGTTTGCTATTACTTCAACAAACAAAGTCTCCAACCAAGACACAATTTATATCCTTGTTCTTTGGAATTCTCTTTATATCCTTGTTCTTTGGAAAGACAAATTTTAAATATAAGCACTTTAATGAGCCATGGTCTTATCTCATGTGAAGAATAAATGAGTTCTACAAAATCATCATCACAAGGAAAAAAAAATTGAAATGGAAAAAAGGAGTTAAAATTCAGTTTTGAGACCATCAATTTTTTTTAATATTTATCAAGAATATAACACCAAAGTAGATTCCTTGTTAAAGAATATTTTCTCTTGCCAAAAGGTATCTTAATTGAACTTGAATTCAAAGGAGACTCTCTCTTAAGTCTAATAAATATTTGTATTAATGTTTTATTGAAAATTGGTGAAGAAATATTTGTATTAATGTTTTATTGAAAATTGGTCATTTGGTGTGTAAATATTTACTCAGACTTTTTGTAAATATCTTGGAAGTTATGTAGTTCTTTTGGGGCAAGCCCTTTATGGTTTTTGATAATAAAGGAATAAAATAATTTTGAAATGACATTAATAAGTAGACCTAGTTTATTTTTTGGAAAAATGAAAAAAACTCATATAGAAACAATTTATGACAATTTATGAGCCCACTTAGTACCAACATATATTTCCATTTCTTTCTCTAAAATATCATGTATGCGGAAATTTGTATTTGGAAAAAAATTTAATATTTGAAAAAATTACAATATTTTATAATATTTGAAGAACAATGATTCGAACATAAAAAATCACCTTGTTTTTTTCCTTCACCTTGTTCAAATTTGAATTGTAATTCCTAGTCAATGAAGCCATTCCATGAAATGTTTGAATAGGTGAAGTAACCACCATAAAAACTCACGTTGATTTTCATTTCATCACATACCTTGTATGTCGTTATCCATGGTAGTTAAGCAAGAGATGCAATCTCTAGATACAATAGACTCCACAATCTTTTATATAACGACCACATCTCTTGTATAACCATCATAAAAATCAATTGCATAGTGAGTGAGTTTTCTTTCAAATTCCATGCAAGTAAGTTTTTACAAGTGGTATCAAAGCTAGTTATCATTAGATTGGATGATAATTAAGGAAGGTTGGTTTGTAATAGAAAACAAATGTTGTTCTCAACTACCTTGATTTGTCCATCCAGTATGTCTTCATTGATAAGATGTATAGACATGACCATGTGAATAACAACAACTTTTGTTCCTTCTTCTACTCCATAAATATATGAATTTGGGTGAAATTGAATGTTTCGGATAACTCAACATACCATTCAATTGGAAACTCTCCAAGGTTGAAGAAACAAAACCTCTTTGAATTGGATGAGAGTGACAAGCCTTGGCATTTTTTACCTAGAGTTAAGTGAACATATTTTGTTAATGAAATAAAACGATAAAAAAACATTTTCAAGTTCAACATAAGATCTCATATATAACTCAAATGACACAATATGATATGCAATCAAAAGATATATGAGTTTGGGAAGGAATCATTCTAAAAAAATATCATTCAACCCTTCCTAGTGATCTCATGCACAATAATATCATGCTAGAGGAAGGGTCAGTTGACCCTTCCCTATCATTTCCTAGATGATAATACTTTGTTCAATAAAGGATTGGTAGAGCATTTAGCATTTTTTTCATCGACGAAAATACTATGTTATAAGAAGGGTTGGAAAATACTTCACTGGGTTGTCCTAGACAAAATTGACGCTTGAGGGAGAGATAGTTGACACATCATCAATGTCCACCACTACTAGAAAAATGCATGAAAAGGGGTTCAAAGACACTTCCACGGGATATCAATGATGTGAATACCAAGTTTGAGGAAGGTGTTGTTCCTGAGATTGATTCTAAGGCTCAAAGAATAATGTCAGGCATCACAGATTTTAAATGAAATGTTTTTTATAAGTTCTTTATTTATGTATACCGACCAATGGATTTATTTTAAATTAAAAGCCAATTTCCTAAGTTTTTTTGTTTTTAGTGAAATTTTATTTCTAAAAAGCAAAAACAAAAGAATAAAAGTTCAAAATTCTAAGTGTTCTAACATAGGCTCCATCTGGGGATTGTGGCTCCCTGTGAGGCATGAAAGAATAGTAGACCAGGTGCCTTTATTGGGTAAATGGAGTCATTATTACTTTTTTGAAAAACATTTTATGGTTTTACTTAAGAATTAATCATACATAGAAAAATGAACTTATCCAAACCCAAAAATCTTTAAAACATACTTAATGATTCATCTCAAGTTAGGCTACTAAAAATTTCCTTTTCTTAAAATTGATTTCGGATTTGTTTAAGATAGTCAAAATAATTTTAACTAAAATATGAGGCTCCGACTGACTTTGTTCACTTCAAGGTTAAGCAGATGTAACATATCTATTTAGGGAATCCCTAGTTGGTTCAGGATGTAAATATCACTGCAAAAAGAGCTAGATAACAGAGTATGATATATAGATATGTATAACATCCTTATAGATATCATTGATATTGCTTCACTACCAGCGAGCCTGTTCAGTACCTCGATGAAGTTATCTACTTTTCCCATTGAATTTCATTTCATCATCTCTTTTAGACAAGATGGGGGAAATTGAATTATGAATTTCCTTTCACCATCTGTCTTGTATTTTAAAATTTTGAAGTGGGGGAAATCAATTTGTATGTAACATAGAAGGGATGATATCTGTTTAAAGTCCTTAAAATGAAAAGAAGGTCTGTCAACAATTTTAAGAATACTCTGAAAGTAACTTTCTTCCAATTTTCATTACACCTTCAGTTTGTTAGTTTAAAATCTGATATTACAGCTAAATTATCATGATTAGCCTAGACACACTTTTTCAATTAAAATCAAAGGAATGTAAAGATTTTCGCCTAATCTTGTTTTGAAAATATGCTTTTGAGTTTTCAGAGTCAAGATCAGTCTTTTTATTTCTATGAAGACTAAAAGGATGTGAAAGAAGAAAGAAAATCTGAAATAGAAAGAACTTGGGGAGAGGCAAAAAAAATAACCAAATCAAGGATTCAGAGGATTTGAAACAAAAATGTCCTAATCCCACAAAAGTTTGTGTATTAAGTTCACACTTCTCTAGAGTTTATTTATTATTATTTTTATTTTTTATCTCAGAGATGGCTTTAAAATTTATCAGTATGACACTTGAAGTTATAATTTTATACATCTCTGATTTTTAGGTCAGGTGATAATATCTTCACAAGAAAAACTTCCTTCACATTTATTTCAATCATTTTTTTTTTAATTTTATTCAAACCATAAGAAGAGTAGGAACTCATACCTTGTTTTCCTTTTGAATTTTCAGCAAGGCAAATTATTTATTTATCACTTGTTTTTAGAGAAATCAAATGCTTGAAATATGAGTGTCAAGTTTTTATTTAGCCTCATCTCCTGTTCAACAAGATCTATTCTACAAAACGAATGAAATACAAAATATTAGATAATCCTATAGAATAGAGATGATACATGATGAAGATGATTTTTATTTTTATTTTTCTAATTTTTTTTTTTAAATGAATTCAAGCAATCATAAATTTATTGAAATATTTACAACAAATGATCAAATAACTTAGATAATTTACAAAAAGAAAAGAAAAAATTGAAAATTAAAATTGTTAATGTCAATCCAATATGATATATACAATGGAAATTTAAAAAGTAACTACTTTATGAAATGTTTTAAATAACACCCATTGATAGGGGCCTCAAGAATATCTCCATTAATATTTTCGAGCGAGAATGAGTTTTTTCCCTCAGCAGCTGCAATTTTGAAGGGTCTGAACCAGAGATGATCGAATTTCCCATGTTTCCCTGCATCTTCCCTTCTAGCTTTCCATTTAAAAAATTAAATATTGAGGAAGAAACTCCATGTCTTTAGCTTTCTTATCAAAAATGGATTTGATGTTATAATATTTTTGGAGCTTATCATTCACTTCTACTCTGTTTTTTTTTACTTCGATGATTTGATTTATTCTTCTCGTAACATCATTCGGCTCTTCATTCGCATCCTGCTAGATTTTACAAGAAGAGTGAGATTAATAGGAAGAATAACATCAATATCATAAATTGATTGGAATGGAGACATACCTATAGATTTCTTGATGCCAATTATGTTTTCCCATAAGGCATATTTTAAGTGTATATGCCCGTCTTTTTTGTTTTCCTTCAAACCGTTCTTGATTATTGTCATCAAACTCTTATTAGATGATTCCACCAACCCATTTCCCTGAGGATAGTAGGCTGTAGAATAACCTAAAATAATATTGTATTTTTGACAAAAAATGATCATTGCAATAGATTTAAAAGCCTGAGCATTATCCATAACTATTTTCCTAGGACAACCAAATCTTGCTAGGATGTTTTCTTCCAAAAAATTTATAACTACTAAATCTGTAGCATTCCAAGTTGGAATGGCTTCAACCCATTTCATAAAATAATTAGTAGTGGTCAGAATCCATCTGTGTTGAGAACTCGGTTGTGGATGAATTTATCCAATGAAATCTAAGCCCCATTGTTGGAAATGAGTTTCATCTTTTATTGGGATTAAAGGTAAGGCAGGAAGATTTTTCTTACCAGAAAATAGTTGGCATGAATTGCAAGCTATGACCCTTGCATTTACATCTGTGAATAATTTATGCCAATAATATCATTCCCTTAAAATTTTGTAAGACGTTTCTCTCTAGGCATGATTTCCTCCACATACTCCTTCATGAAATTCATCAATGACACCTTCTGTTTCAGATTCTATAAGGCAAAACAATAGGAAACCCATAGGGTCTTTCCAGTATAACTTGCCATCAATATTGCAATGCTTAATTGCATGTAGCTTTAAAGTTCTTGCTCTATAAGGAGTCATTTCATTTGGACATTGAAGAGTAAGGATATATGTGACAATATCATTGTACCAATATGAGGAGGAAAACTTATCTTCAATATGAATAATAGGTGCTTGATCATCAATCTCCTCTATATCTAGAAGAGAATCATGAGACTCGAAGTTATTTATTTCCAGATATCTTAAATTTGATTCGGCTAATAGCCTTTCCAGACCTTGACCTTTCACTAGTTTGGTTGGTTTAAATTCTAAATCAAACTCTTGAATTTTTTCCAACCATCTACCTCTTCTTCCATCATTGTCTAGTTGAACCAAGATATCTCTAATTGCATTTGTTGGTACATAAGCAATTATTTTTTAGTGCAAGACATATGTTTGGAAATCCTCGAGAGCCTTCACCATCGCATAAGCTTTTTTTTCAAGAATGCCATATCTTAGCTCCGCATCTCTGGGGATTTTTCTAAAAAAGGTTATTGCCTGTTCAAATCCTTCTTTGTTTTCCTGAAGGAGCACTGATGCAACAATATGTTCAGATGAAAAGGAGAAGATTAAGAATTATTTTGTATAGTAAGAACTTACCAATACTGGTGCTTCTCCTATGGATTCCTTAACACGTTCGAAGGATTCTTTTCCTTCTGCATTCCATTTTACCTCGCTATCCTTTTTTATCATATCTTTAATCAATTTGATTATTTAAGAAAAATTAGGAATAAATCTGCTAAAAATAATTGTTTTCCCTAAAAAGGATTGAATCTCTTTTCTATTTCTAGAGATATTAATCAGATCAATAGCTTCGACTCATTTAGGATCAACCTTAATTCCATCCTTTGAAACTATATTCCCTAAAAGTTTACCTTCCTGCATGGAAAAATGTGATTTTTTTGGGTTTAGAGACAAATCAAATTTTCTGCATTTGTCAAAAGTTTGTCTGAGGTGCACCAAATGTTCTGCATCAGAATTAGAAAAAACTATCAAATCATCCAGATAAATAACAACAAACTTATCTCTCTCACCAATGAATGCAATATCCATTTCTCTTTGGAAATTTTCTCCTGCATTCATTAAACCAAAAGACATTTTATCATACATAAAAGTTCTCCATGGATTAGTAAATGCAGTATTTTCTCTATCATCTTCATGAAAAACAATCTATTTATATCCTGAGAAACCATTGATCATATAAATTTTGTTAGCCCCTACCACCTTCTCTAAAACATGATCCACTTTTGGGAGGGGGTAGTTATCTTTAAGAGAAGACCGTTTTAGGTTCCTAAAATAAAAACAAAGTCTTATTTCTCCATTCTTCTTCCTAACAGGGACCAAATTGGCCACCCATTCAGAGTATTTGAGGGGAACAATGATTTTTTCATCAAGAAGTTTTTTAACCTCATTTTCTATTACTGGCAGAAGAATTAGTTTTATCTGTCTAAGATTTTGCTTGAAAGGCTTAATACCATGTTTTAAGGGAATCTTGTGTTGGTTAAGGTTGGTTGTCATTGATGTCAACCCTTGAAGAAAGCCCCACATCACAAAGGTTTGGGTAATGGACCCAAGATTGTTTGATGTAAATATGACTCATTATTGTCTTGTCATGGTTGATAAGAAGTAAAGATGGATGAAATCCAAAGTGGTCCCCTTGTGGTGAAAGCCCTCATGGGAAGACGCTTTGCAGAGTAAAAGAACCCATGATTAATTGTGGAATAATGATATGAAGGACAATGAATTTATTAGGTAAAATATCCTATATGGATATTGTTTGTCATTCCATTTCTGGTGGTATGTGGAATGTCACATAACTCCTCACGGTTAGAGAGTTATGTCCATGAGAAGTTGGAGACCCTAGGTTTGGGTAATTGACCCAAGTTTGTTTGATGGATAACGGTATGAGTTATGATATATTTTCAGATGATACTATTCTATATGTATATTACATGTCATTCCATTTCTGGTGGTATGTGGAACATCACATAACTCCTCACGATTTGAGAGTTATGGCCTTATGAAGTTGGAGGACCCTCATATGTCATCTAGAAGCCCCAAAAAATCAAAGTAGTCCAATTGGTTTAAGAGATTTTAAAAGGTATATAATAAAGTGAAGTAATGAGTGTATTATAATTCAAAGTGAATACAAAATAAATTATTTCAATAATAAATTTAATGGAGAAATTAGAAGTGGGTTAACCCTAAAATAAGGAAAGTGGGGCCAAGTGACCTAGAAGATGTTTTTAAAGAAACTACTTGGAGAGTATAAATAAGAGACAAGGCTCTCTCATTTTAAATACACTTGAGCATATTGAATATCTATAGGTTTCTAAGGTAACCAAAGATATATAAGCTGAAATTATGAGGGAAGGTGAAGAAAAGAAGGCCGAAATGCAAGGAAGGATAAATTCTTTTGATGGTGCTTTCTAAGGTATGTTATTTACAGGTCATCTCACCATTTTCGCTATAATTTTTTTTTTATATAATGATTCAGACTGTGAAATTGATATGAAATTAATAAAACATATCCAATTATCTGTGGTAAAAAATCTGGCTTGTGGGTCATTGTATGTTTGGAGTTACACTCCGTGGAAAATAGGGTTTGTGGCTAGTCCCGAAACTAGTCAAAAACAAGTGTTTCGGGTAAAAACATCATAACTTCGTCATAACAGATCCAAATTCAGTGAAACCAAATGTGTTGGTTAGGGTACAATATGTAGTATGCTATGTAACCTTTTCATATCAATTCAAAAAACATTCCATGCAGGGAACACTCTACAAGGTCACTCTCTAGAATCAACCAGAATTCAACAAGGTATGTCATTTTTTCTATAACTCCTTTTCTGAGAGGTTCCAAATAGTAACACCTAGAGGAATTGCATTAAATAAACTGAAGCACATTGTGTATCAATTTCATATATTTATACATTACAGGTACAAAGTTATGATTACTTCAAGTTAGGCTTGTTGACTAATCCAAAACTAGCCATGTGAGACTAAATAAAAGTTTGATGAAAATGCTAGTCTCTTGTTGTGGAAGTTAAGGAAGGTTTGAAGGAGTGATGCTTTTTGGAGCATAAGGATGATGACATATATACATGCATAGGGATTTCAAGTTTGACAATCAATTGTAGATGGATACACAACACCGACAGTTCCACCAACAAATGACAAAGCTGTAAAACTCAGTGAGAATAATTCCAAAGCCACAAATTCACTTTTGAATGGTCTCAGTGATATGGTATTCACCAAAGTTGCACACTGTAAATCCACTAAAGAGATTTGGGACAAGCTTCAAAATATTTATGAAGGAGATACAAAAGTCAAAGCAACCAACCTTCAAACCTACAGAGGTCAGTTCGAACAACTAAAAATGAAGGAAGATGAAGATATCACAACCTACTTCTTACGAGTCGATGAAACAATGAATGAAATCATAGGATTGGGAGAAGAAATTGAAGAATCTGTAATTGTTCAAAGATAATAAGATCTCTTCCTATGAGATTCAACCCTAAGATATCAACACTAGAAGAAAGATCGGATCTGGACTCAATAAGCATGGATGAACTGCATGGAATCTTCACAGCATATGAAATGAGAAATGAGTAGGAAAATCCATATGTAAAAGAAGCAGCCTTCAAGGAATCCAAAAGATCAAAGAAAAATAAAAAGGAACAAGAAGAATATAGCAACAACAGTGATGCCTCGGAAGATGATGAAGAAGAAGTGGCCAACTTCGTCAAAAGACTGAACAAGGGAACCAATGGTAGGTATAGAGGTAAGATCCATTTAATTTGTTTTAATTGTGATGGTATTGGTCATTTTTCTAACAAATGTCCTTATAAGAAAAAGAGAAATGATGAAGGTTACTCAAAAGAAAAACACACATATAAAGGCAAAAGACCTACAAAGAAAGTTTTCAAGAAAATCTTATACACCAAAGAAGACATCTCATCAATAGATGAAGATGAAGTCAACGACAATGAGACATGAAGAGTTCTATTCATGGTAGTAAAAGACTCTGACAAAGAAGACTCTGAAGAAGAATATGAAGAAGCCGAAGAAGAATGTGAAGTCGAAGAAGAAATTGAAGAGGCAGAAGTTGACTATCGAGAAGAATTAATGTGTGCCATAGAAGTTATCAGAAGAGAAAAGAAGAAAAACAAGAAACTACAAGCAGAACTAGACAAGAAAAAGGACACTCGAGAACTAGAACAAATGATCAAAAAATTGAAGAAGATAAAATAATTGAAGAAGCACTCAAAGAAAAACTAGAAGAAAAGGACAAGATCATTCGAAACTTGGAAGTAGAGGTTGTCACACTAAGAAAGGATATTCAAAAGAAAAATATGTAGAATAGCTCAAAAGTTCTGGATGACATTATTCGTAGTAAAAATTCTCATCTTGACAAGTTCAGACTTGGATACAATCAGACAGAAAAGGGATCAAGCTCCAAAACAACAGAGCAAGAAACAAATCCAAAGAGCTATGCAGAAACAATCAAAGAAGATAGGAAGATATACAAGGAAGATTACAGGGGCACTCCTCCACTGAGAAGATTCAGATTTCAGAATTGACAACAGACAGATAGGCCTCAAGGAGAAGAAGGATTCATATGAGAACCTCCTTTCAGAAGATCTTCAACTCCCAGGTATCAAACTATATTTTTTGGTTTATGTTATGCATGCAATAATTTTGGACATAAAGATGTGAATTGCAGAGTTAAAAACATGAACAGTAACAACTTTGAGAGTTATACACAAAGGGATTATTCAAGGAGACCTAGTGACACACAAATAATATGTTACAACAGGTTTGAATATTTGAGCACTGAAGTGGAATTTTACAAATGTAACAATTTTGGACACATGGCCAAGGATTGCAGAATGACAATCCCTCCTAAAGAACCTCAACATAATAACAACAGTCACAGACAAGAACCTCAAAAAACGTCATGGATAAGAAAGCAAGATCAGTATAACAATGAAGACTGTACAGTCTCTCTACAAGCTAAGCAGAAGAAACACGGTTGGTATGTTGACAGTGGATGTTCAAAACACATGACAGGTGATAAAGACAAATTTATTACATTACGAAAAGAAGAAAATGGACCAGTCTCCTTCAGAAATGATAATTCATCCAAAATCATTAGAGAAGGCACAGTCTGAATTGGGATCAAAAATGAAAAGACACAAAATGTTCTACTGGTAGAAGATATGAAACATAATCTTCTAAGTGTGAGTCAAATGTGTGACCAAGGTCATAAACTTACTTTCGATTCAGAAAAATGTGAGATAAGAAAAGAAGGTTCAGTGAAATTGGTCGGTACAACTGTAAGAACTTCAAACAACATATATGTGTTAAGTGAAATTGGAAATTAAAAGTGTTGTCTAGGAAAGGAACATGAAAGTTGGATATGGCATAGAAGAATGAATCACCTGCATTTTGATAACCTTGTCAAAGTCAACAACAGAGAAGTAGTCAGTGAAATGCCCCAGATCACGAAACCAACCAACACTTTATGCAAGCATTGTCAACAAGGAAAGCAAATAAAGAACAGGTTCAAATCAAAGGAATATTCAACAACAAGACCACTGGAAATTGTGCACATTGATCTAGTTGGACCAACTACAACAAAGGTCTTAAAAGGTGAAAAATACTTTATGTTATTAGTTGATGATTATACAAGAATGACTACAGTTTGCTTTCTCAAGAACAAGTCAGAAGCTTTTGAAAACTTCAATATATACAAGGAAATGGTTGAAAATGAGATGAATTCAAGAATCAAATGTTTGAGATATGATAATGGAGGAGAGTTCACTTCAAAGGAATTTATGGACTACTGTACCAGTCATGGAATAAAAAGGAAATTCTTCGTTGCTAGGACACCTCAATAGAATGGAGTTGTTGAAAGAAAGATCATAACAGTACAAGAAATGGCTCGAACAATGCTAATGGATTCCAAATTGACAGATATATTTTGGACACAGGTAGTGCATACACAAGTTCACATTCAAAACAGAGTAATGCTCAGAAACAACACTGATAAAACTCCCTACGAGCTATGGAAAGGAAGACCATCAAATGTGAAGCACTTAAGAGTTTTTGGAAGCAAATGCTACATCAAAAGAGAAGATGGTAGAATGGGAAAGTTTGACTCTCGTGTGGACAAAGGAATACTTGTTGGTTACTCAAGTACAAGTAAATCATACAAGTGTTACAATCTAAGATTGAACAAAGTTGTGGAAATAATCAACGTAACAATTGATAAAACAGGCAAATAAGAATCAAAGGAAGAAGAAAACAAATCAATGGAACAACTTTTCGAAGAAGAAGATGAAAAATAAGTACAAGGGGAAGATGAAGATGAAGATAATCCGGTCGACTCAAAAGAGCAAGTTTAGAAAGTATCTCCAAAGACACCTAGAAAATGAGTACATAAGAATCATCCTTTAGATCAGATTATTGGAAACAAAGATGCAGGAGTTGAGACTAGAAGAAAAATCCGTTCACCAGAACAAACACACCTAGCACTCTTATCTACAATTGAACCAAACTGTTTTCAAGAAGTCAGCAAGGATGAATTTTGGAATAAGGCCATGGATGAAGAATTAGATCAAATAGAGAAAAGTGACACTTGGGAATTGGTTCCAAGACCAAAGAATAAGAATGTGATCAACACAAAATGGGTTTTCAAGAATAAATTGAATGAATATGGACATGTTACAAGGAACAAAGCTAGATTGGTATGTAAAGGATATGCACAGATTGAAGGAATCGATATTGAGGAGACATTTTCCCCAGTTGCCAGAATGGAAGCAATCCATTTACTTTTAGCTTATGCATGCTCCAAAAATGTTAAAGTATATTAGATGGACGTAAAATCATCTTTTTTGAATGGGGAACTTGAGTAAGAAGTCTACATTGAACAGCTAGAAGGATTTAAGTTGTCATGGAACACATACTATGTATGTAAATTAAAGAAGGCCTTGTATGGTCTAAAACAGGCTCCTAGAGCATGGTACTCCAGACTGGATAAGTATCTGCAGTAGGCAGGGTTCAGAAAAGGAAGTGCAAACAACAATCTCTACATCAAGGTAACTCAAGGTAATATTTTATTAATTGAAGTTTATGTTGATGATATTATTTTTGGTAGTGATGATGACAGGTTAAGCCAAAAATTTGCAAAGGACATGCAGAATGAATTTGAAATGTCGTTACTTGGAGAACTATCCTTATTTTTGGGACTTCAGATACGTCAAAGAAACCAAGGAATTTTTATTTCTCAAACCAATTATATCAGAGAAATGCTAAAGAGGTTCAGAATGGAAAATTGCAAACCAGTTATCACTCCCATGCAAACCAATTGTAAGTTGAGCAAAGATGATGATTTGAAGTCTACAGATCAGAGGCAGCACAAGTCAATGATTGGAAACCTACTATATGTGACAACATCGAGACTAGATGTAATGCAAGCAGTTGGACAGGTAGCACAATTTCAAGCAACACCAAAGGAATCACATGTATTGGCAGTAAAGAGGATTTTCAGATATCTCAAAGGAACATAAGAGTTTGGATTATGGTATCCAAAAGGAAAAGATCTATCACTTATTGCCTACACAGATGCAGATTGGGCAGGTTGTAATGATGAACAACGAAGCACCAATGGAGCAACGTTCTACTTAGGTGAGTGTTTGGTATCACGGCTAAGCAAGAAACAATCATCGGTATCTCTATCTACAGCCAAGGAAGAGTATATTGTAGTAGCAACATGTTATACACATGTTCTTTGGATGAAACAAACTTTGACAGATATATAGGTTGAGTATGATGAGCCCATTCCAATATATTGTGATAATACAAGTGCCATTAGTATCTCAAAAAACCCAGTGATGCACTCCAAGACGAAGCACATTCCAATCAAGTATCAATTTCTATGGGAACAAGTTGCACAAAAGAATATCAGATTTAAGTATGTGGGCACAAAAGAACAAGTGGCATACATCTTTACAAAACCACTTCCACGAGAAGCCTTTGAATATATTCACCAAAGACTTGGAGTTATTTCTACTCCAAAATTAATGCTTTTTGAATGCTTATCTTATATGTCTTAGATGTACATGAGGAAGAACCATAAGAGGATAGTGCAGTTAGGGAGATAAGCCCCGGATGGAAAGATACCTTTTCCATTGATGACAAAGGGGGAGAGATTTATCAGATGCAGAGGACAGAGGCATGGTTCCAGGGGGAGAAGATTTATCAGATGCATAGGAAAGAGGAAAATTTATCAGATACAGAGGACAAAGGAATGGTTCTAGGGGGATCATAAGTGATATGATTTCAGTATTGCATCAGATTGTTTCCATCAATGCCAAAGGGGGAGATTGTTGGTTAAGGTTGGTTTTCATTGATGTCAACCCTTGAAGAAATCCCCGTAGCACAAAGGTTTGGGTAATGGACCCAATATTGTTTGATGTAAATATGACTCATTATTGTCTTGTCATGGTTGATAAGAAGTAAAGATGGATGAACTCCAAAGTGGTCCCCTTATG
>ML867462.1:8662-21155 GCA_009831015.1 Picea engelmannii
TGAGCAATTAGTGTTCCAAGCAAAAAAATTGGCTTGGGAACATTACAGTGGTATCAAAGCGTTGATCCTCCCAACCAGTGGGGATTAGCACATGCAGAAGTTCAGTGGTATTTACATTGGTAGACGCAGGAAGCAGACATGTGAGACAGAGGCAGAGATGGAGGGTTCATGTGAAGACAACGAGCCACAAATTCTAGCAGGTTTTGCCAAGGAGTTACAACACTCCATAAATCAGACATAAAGTGAACTTGTACACCATCTACAGGAGAACTAGGAAGCCATGCGCAAGGGACAGTTTGAAATGAGGGAGACTCTAGAAAAGGTGAATGCCAGTCAGGAAAGGCTTGCGCAACTCCTATTACAGATGACCCATGCAGGAAAGGGACCAGAGGTTTATGCTAACAGAGAAGCTAGTGGATCTCATGGGGGAACTAGACCTCAGCAGGAGCACAACCCTCGTTATCACACTGAGGGACAGAGTTATAGAGGTGGAGCTCCTCAGGGGCCAACACACAGTAGAACCAACCCTAGACCCTATCTACCCACATTCCTGGATAACCAACCACAACGCAACTATGAGGATGAAATTGAGGACAACTTTGAGCAGTATGCCAGGGAGTATCATGCCTTGAGTGCAAGGTTACAGAGGCAAGTCACGCTGGATCAGTATTGTGGAATCAAGTTTCGGGGTAAGCCTAAATAGTATCAAAGGCCCAACTATGTATTGGAACGCAAGGCAGGCAAGATGGAAATTCCTTATTTTGATGGATCTTCTAAGGTGACTGCGCAAGCATGGGTGCATAAACTTGATACCTACCTACAACTTAACCCCATGAGGGAGATGGATGCCATCAAGTTTTCCACCATGTACTTGGAGGGCAAGGCTCATAATTGGTGGTACCATGGGTTGACCACATTGGGTCACAATCAGATCACATCCTATACAGAGTTTACACAAAGGCTCATTGATAGGCTTGACTAGGGGGATTCAGAGCTACCTTTTAGGGAACTCACACAACTCAGACAGATAGGATCACCGGAGGTTTACATAAAAGAGTTTCAGAGGATAGCAATTATGGTACAGGATGTGTCTCAATCGAGACTTATGTGCTCTTCACAAAAGGGTTGATGGAGTCCTTGAGGGGTTGGGTCAAGGCTTTTAAGCCTACCAACTTGCATGATGCAATATGGAAGACCAGGGACTTAGGATCAGTAGCAAAGGCGAGATTCACCCCTGGACTTCGTCTAAACCAAGGAGGTAGAGACCAAAGACCTCTTATGAACCAAGGGGGGAGAGACCCAAGGGGGTTTGATTGGGGAAGGGGTAGGATGGATGAGCCCACTTGGAGGGAATTGAGGAGGAAGCAGTTGTGCTTCACCTGCAAAGAGCCTTGGGATCCAACACACAAATTCATGGGTAAGGGCAAAGCTCACTACATTGAGGTGATCTCGGATGATGAGGAGGAAGATTTCGGCCATCTACAAAACATAGAGGTAGAGGCCACAGGACAAGCAGAAGAGGAGGATGCAAGTCACGACCTTGCAGTAGATGAAAAGGTGACACTTGCGTCCATCAGCGGGGTACCTAAATTTAACACATTCAGGATGAGAGGGGTGCTACAAGGGCATAAGGTCTCAGTCCTCATTGATGGGGGTGCCTCACACAACTTCATTGATTCAGCCCTATTGCAAAGAAGACACGTACCGATAGTTGAGTTTGAGGGATTTCGTGTGGAGGTAGCAAGGGGGCGCACCATGCCTTGTGACAAATACATTCCGGGAATGAAGCTTACGTTTGGCAGGCAAGATTTGGCACATGATTTCTATGTTATGGACCTTCCAGACACCAACATCATCCTTGGAGTACAATGGTTTAGTACATTGGGGCCAATCACCACCAATTACAAAACCATGGAAATGTCCTTTACAGAAGAAAATGGGAAAAATGTGGTTCTCAGGGGTATGACAGGCAACACACCGAGAGTGGTGACAACAAAGCGCATGGAGGCCATCTTTAGGAGGGAAGACATTGTTTATGCAACAGAGTGTAGAATATCAGTTAGGGTAGATAAGAAGGGGGAAACTCAGTACTCACCAGAGATCCAAAAAATCATTGACAGGCACAACAAGGTCTTTGAGCCCATACCACCAAGGGCACCACCAGATAGGGGGTTTGAGCACATCATAGAGTTGGAGGAGGGTGGGAAACCTGTCATCACCACTCCTTACAGGCACCCCAAGAAGTATAAAGATGAAATTGAAAAGGCCTTTAAATAATTATTAGACATGGGCCACATTAGGCCAAGTTCCAGTCCCTTTGCATCTTCAATGGTATTGGTGAAAAAGATGGATGGGACAATGCGCATGTGTATTGACTACATGGCTCTAAATAAGAAGACAATAAAAAACAGATACCCCATCCCAAGGATTAATGAGCTATTGGATGAGCTCCACGGGGCTGTATACTTCACAAAGATTGACTTGCGCTCCGGCTATCATCAGATAAAGACAAGGGAGCAAGATATCTCCAAGACTTCTTTCCGGTGTCACTATGGACACAATGAGTTTTTGGTAATGCCTTTTGGGCTGACTAATGCGCCAACCACCTTCCAGTCTTGCATGAATCATTTGTTCAACAAGCAACTGAGGAAGTTCCTATTGGTATTCTTTGATGATTTATTGATCTATAGAAAAACTTGGGAGGAGCACCTTCAGCATGTGGAGTAGATTTTGGCTATCATGGAAGAGCAATCCTTATATGCTACGGAATCCAAATGTGAATTTGGAATGACAGAGGTCCTTTATCTAGGACACATCATTGGAATGAAGGGGGTACAGGTACACCAAGAGAAAATATAGGCTATACTTGACTGGCCCACACCTAGGACACTCACAGAGTTGAAGGGAGTTTTGGGCATTTGTTGCTATTACAGGAGATTTGTCAAAGGTTTCTCTCAACTCTGCGCACCTTTGACCGATTTGACCAAGAAAGGGGCATTCAAGTGGAGCCCAGAAGCATAGTCAACCTTTGAAAAAATGAAGAAAGTGATTAGTACATGCCCAGCATTGGCCCTACCAGATTTCACACAACCTTTCATAGTAGAGTGCAATGCCTTAGGGGAAGGCATTGGGGCAGTGCTTATGCAGAGTAGGCATCCTATTGTTTATGAAAGCCGAACATTGAGAGGTCCTGAGTTCCTCTACACCATCTATGAAAAAGAAATGCTAGCCATCATGCATGCATTGGCTAAGTTCAGGCAGYATTTGGTTGGGGCAAAATTCGTCACGAGGACAAATCACAACAGCCTCAAGTACTTCTTGGATCAGAAGGACTTGAATGAGAGGCAACATAAATGGGTGAGCAAAATCYAGGCATATGACTTTGACATCGAATTTGTCAAAGGGAAGAATAATGTGGTAGCAGATGCCTTATCCAGAAGACCATCAGTCTATGCCATGACCGACATCTCAGTGGATTGGAAGGCCCACCTTTTGGTGGAATATTCAAAAAACAAATTTGCATGCGAAGTAATGGATGGGCAGGTACAAGATGACAACTTTAGAATCATGGATGACATCATATACTACAAGGGTCGAATTTTCTTGGTCCCCGAATCAACCTTTAAGGCCAAGGTGCTACAAGCATGCCATGATTCACCAGTAGCAGGGCATCAAGGGTTCATCAAGACATACAGGCAGGTTCGGGAGAGATTTGCTTGGAAGGGCTTGAAAGAAGATGTGATGTGCCACATCAAGGAGTGCAACACTTGTCAGGCCAACAAGGATGAACACACTCACCCAACAGGGTTACTGCAACCACTTCTCATTCCGGAGCACAAATAGGAAAGCATATCTATGGATTTCATCACAGGGTTTCCCAAGGCTCAGGGAAAAGATTGTATTTTCGTGGTAGTGGACAGGTTGACTAAGTTTGCGCACTTTTTTTCCATTGCCACAGACTACAGTGCAACACAGGTTGCAGACTTGTTCCTTTCAGAGGTTTTCAGATTGCATGGTTTACCCAAAACCATAGTGAGTGATAGGGACATCAGGTTTATGATCACATTTTGGTAGGAGTTCTTTAGGTTGGTGGGTACAACCCTAACACCTAGAAACAATTATCATCCTCAAACAGATGGCCAGATAGAGATAGTCAACAAATGGGTTGAAGGCTACCTCAGGAATTATGTGGCAGGGCAACGCAAGGCATGTGTTAAATGGCTTCACTTGGGGGAATACTGCTACAACACCACCCGTCATATGTCCATTACCCTTTAGGGCCTTATATAGCTATGACCCCCTCTCATTTGTGGAGATTGCCTTTGGAGACAACAGGACTCCCATGGTTCAGGGCTGGATTCAACAGAGTCAGGATATACTCAGGGAACTGAAGGACCACCTGGAAAGGGCGTATAATCAACAGAAGGTACAAGTAGACAAGCACAATGTAGAGTGCACATTTGAGGCCAATGATTTGGTTTATTTGAGGCTTCAATTGTACAGGCATGCATCCATTAAGAGAAGTGGCGTAGAGAAGCTCCAACCTTGTTTTTTCGCTCCATACAGAATCAACAGGTTGAGGCCAATGATTTGGTTTATTTGAGGCTTCAACTGTACAGGCATGCATCCATTAAGAGAAGTGGCGTAGAGAAGCTCCAACCTTGTTTTTTCGGTCCATACAGAATCAACAGGAGGGTAGGGGCCGTGGCATATGAGTTGGATCTACCACAGGGTAGCAAAATACACAATGTCTTCCATGTGTCGTGTTTGAAGAGAGCCATTGGAAAACATATCACTCCTATTGAGGAATTGCCACCTTTGGATGAAGAAGGACAGTTGTTACTGATATCAGAGGAGATACTAGAATCCAAGGAGAAGAAGTTGAGGAAAAGAAGCATCAGAGAATATTTGGTCAAGTGGAAGAACCTACCCATAGAGGATGCCACTTGGGAAGGGGAACAGTTGATCCATGAGACAGATTCATAATTGCTTGTGGGCAAGCAATTTCTAGTAGGGTAGATTGTAATGTCCCCCACCTCTTGATGAAGAGGTCTGGAGAGACTCAGTAGTCTAGCCATCCCCACTAGACTATAGTCTCATGCATCATGGGGACAAAGTCAACCAGAAGACACTTCCTAAACACAACTTTATATTGCTGAGTTGACTTTGTGTGAAAAAGGGTAACTCAACGAAAGAAAAGAAAAGGTGAGTTAAGCTAAGAGTTAACGCTAGGGGTTAATTAACTCAATAGATGAATAAATTAGATCTATAAAAGAAAGGAAGGGCACACTTCTAGGGCATTATGGATTATTATCATATTTTGCATTGGAGCTCTTGAGCACAAGCAATTTTGAGGATTTTGAGTCTAAAACCCTAGAGATCAACTCGGTGGTGAAAGATTCCACCTTCCTTGATCCAAGCTTGGCCCCGGAGGTGAAATAATCCTCCCACACCATTCTACAATGTTGCAAGGGTCTGATCTAGTGGCAGAGGCAAGCTATTGCACAGCCTAGGGGGTTTCCAGCAAGGGGGGCGCACCACATTGAGATGTTCAGCTTGATCTAAGGAAAGGAGGGAGCTTCTTGGCAAAGGAGCATTTGGGATTTCTTCGTATGGTCCCAGGCATCATTTCTTTTCTATTCCGGAGGAGGTTATCCCAATAGTTTATTTCCTGGAGCTTGGCACGACTTGGAGGAGAGACGGGTGCACTGCAAGAAGAGGTTTCCTTTATTTGGTGGCCCGGATCTTCATAGATCATCTTGATATTTCACCAGCTTGCTTGCATTGGCCCGATCTATCATTCCAGAGATTTCGGTGGCAGTTGGAGGCTTCTAGAGGTGAGGCCAGAATCTGGGTGATTCAGTCAACCAGGGGGGTGCAAACCAGTTGAGGGTTTGCTTAGTTGGAGGGGCAGAACTCCATCTTTCAGCCTGAAACTTTGTCAGGGGGATTCTACTAGCCCGATCTACATTCTGGGAAGGTTTGTAAGCATTTGGAGCACAGGAAGAGGAGGGCCGAAACTTAGGGGTTCATCAGCAGCCCGGGCGGTGCACAACTCAGCCAGTTGGAGGGGTTTTGTAGCATATTGGATCAAGGTTGTTGGCCTTTGGAGGCTTGGATCTTCTCTTTAGAGAGACTTTGGGAGGCTATTATCATTGTATTGATTATTATTGTATCGGCTGGCAACCCATCTTTGATATTATTGGGGTTTTCTTCCAGATCTGCAGATCTCTTGTTCAAGGATCGATCTACTATCTAAATAAAGGTCAGATCTGACATTATTGGTCCTATACTGGTGTTCTTTATTGCATCTTGTCTTGTTTATGTTATATGCTTCAGATCTATTGTTCCATTGTTTAATCAACATCACATAAACCCTAATGCGCAACTCCATGAGTAAACCTGCAAACACATAAGCAAACATAACAAACAGTGAGCAGTTAGTGTTCCAAGCAAAAAAATTGGCTTGGGTACATTACGGGAGAAACATCACAACTCCCTCTGAACGAGGGTGGACATTCCGCATCATGCCAAGCTTGTCTTTGAAGTACTCATACTTCACTCTAGACAGAGGCTTGGTGAGAATGTCTACTATCTGCTCATTTGTAGATATGTATCGGAGTTCAACTGCTCCTTTCTGCACCATGTCTTGGATGAAATGGTATTTGATCTCTATATGCTTTGACTTGTCGTGAAAGATTGGATTCTCTGAAATCTTTACACAACTCTGATTATCACAGTATAGCAAAGTTGGCTCCAACTCTAGATCAAATAACCTTGCACGCAACTTCCGAAGCCACACTGCTTCACAACTTGCAACACTGGCTGCTATATATTTTTCCTCTGCTATACTGAGTGCCAATGACGATTGTTTTCTGCTCAACCATGAGATCATACCTGATCCCAAACTGAAGCAACATCCTAATGTGCTTTTCCGGTCCACTGCACTCCATGCCCAGTCATAGTTTGTATAACCTTGCAGCTTTACTTCATCGTCCGAGACATATTTGAGTCCATATCCAATCGTACCATGCAGGTACCTCAATACATGCTTTGTTGCTACCAAATGTACATGTCTAGGCTCAACCATGTACTGACTCAAAGTGTTCATTGCAAAGCATATATCCGGCTTGGTGTTAACCAGGTACATCAAGGATCCAATCAACTGTCTATGCATCGTGGGATCAACCAAATTTGAAGAAGAATCACTCAAGAGCTTCAAATTCACAACCATAAGTGTGGCCATAGGCTTGCAGTCGATCATCCCGAATCTCTACAGGATCTCAACTGTATACATTCCTTGGCTAAGGAAGATCTCATTTGGTCTTTGCCACACTTCTAATTCCAAGAAATAGTGCATCAAACCCAGATCCTTCATTTCGAACTCTGAAGTGAGCTCCCTCTTGCACCCATCTATGAGCTTCTCTTCCCCTGTAAGAAACAGGTCATCCACATATAGTACCAATATCAAGGGAAAACCATTTTCAACCTTGTAGTAAAGGTTGGGATCTTCATCAATCTTGGTAAACCCCAAGCTCATCAAATAACTGTCTATTCTGGCATACCATGTCTTGGGTGCCTGCTTAAGCCCGTACAAAGATTTCTTCAATTTACAAACATGGGACTCCTTCCCATAGATCAAAAAACCTTGTGGCTACTCTATTTACACTTATTCTGGCTACTGGAGCAAATGTCTCGTCATAATTTTCTCCCTCTTTCTGGGAGAATCCTCTAGTCTCAAATCTGCAGCATGCTTGATCTTGTAGATCCACTTGGAAGTCACTACTGACTTCCCTTCTGGTCTCAGAACCACTTCCCACATATCATTCTTTATGATGGATTGGTACTCTTCCATCATAGCATCCTTCCACACTTGCTACTTTGCAACTTCCTCATAAGTGGAAGGTTCTGAATCAATGATCTTACTCATCAACGCCACATAGATGGAAAACTTGTGTGGTCTCTTTCTCTCTTTGGAACTTGACTTTCTCCGAGTCTGGAGCCATCTTCTCCCTTTGCATCAACTGACTTCCTCTGAAGTTCGATCTCCTATGAACTGTCCTGGGAGGTTTTTCCTCACTACTTAAGCCTAAGGGCTGACTCCCTCTAAACTCTAGCTCCTTCTGAGCTGGTACTTGGTGGGGCTATCTGCCTCACCATTGGTGGAGCCACCTGCTCCTCCTCATAACTGTGACTCTATGTAACTCAAGAAACTCTGAGTATCACGAAGAACTGTATGTCTCATTGCATTCTGCAAAGTATCACGAATCCATGCTGGCCGCTTCCTGGTCACTGCAATATGTCTAGGTAGATCCACTGGCCCTGCTGGCTCTACTGACTCTTCCTAATGATCTGAAGAGTGAACAATTGAACTAGAGGGATCTGTACAGTCATCCTTCGGAGCCTTATGCTCCTCACAATCAATCCCCATATGAGACACTGTATCTCATAAAAGTAGCCTTCTTTCCAGAAGGTTCTAACTTCGTCTTCTTCTGCTTTGGTACATGGATTTATACTGCCATGTATACAACTTCTTGTCTGGATAGCTGCTCCATGTCTCAAACTAGAGATCATGTAATCTGTTGCCTCATGCAACCATCACTATAGCTCCCTCTCTGGGCTATAACCTGTGACCTACCCGAAACAAGAACAAGAACAAGTACAACTGTCAATACAATTCTTTCTTGGAGCTATCACCTGTGACCTGCCTGGAACAACAATAAGAAGCACGAACAACGCTTTTCTAGTGTTGTGACCAATTATTCCTCCATGGTAACCTGCCCTGAACAAAACAAGAACATTTCCATGGTAACCTCCATGGAATTTACAAGGTAACTTGCTTGGGATAAAGACAACAACCAAGAACGTCTCCTAGAAAAGATCAATTTCATCTTGTAAACAAGTGCATCATTAGTACTAGACAATGAGTATTTACATAGTGATTATCGTACCAACAATACTCAAGTCTTACTAAACATTTGATAGCAAAAGTACTCAACAGTAATAGAACTCTAAAGACTGTTGGACCATTTACAACATTTACTTAAGATGCAACAATATAAAATATCAAACCTGATATGCAAACCTGGAGTCTTGCTGTTGTTGTTCCATTTGATTTCGTGTCATATACTGTAGGAGACATCATCACTGCTGCCTCCAACTCTTGAGCTTCCTCTGAGTGCACTAGATCTAGGATCCCTTTGTCACTGCTTGGACAATTGTCCTTTTGCCAAGTGTACATCTCCTGCAAACATCCTCATGATATAACTTATAACAAGTGCATACCTCTCAAATTTGTAGCACCATCCAACTTGTCTTCTAATCTCAAGGTTTGCGCAACTAGCAAGTGCAACTGTGACTAGCAACTGCAAGTGTAACTGGCAATCGCAACTGCAACTGTAACTGGCAACTACAATTGCAACTGTAACTGGCAACTGCAACTGCAATTGCAACTACAACCATAATTGGCAACTGCAACTGCAACTGGAACTGTCACTGAGAAATTTCAACTTTCACCAAGTTGTAATCTGAGACCACCAAGAGGTGCGCTAGGATAGGGCGAGTTGATCTATGACAAAATTAATCTCAGCGTCATCCAATAAACTAGTCAACGAGCTTGACAACAAAACCGTGCAGCGACAAATCTCAACAATGTGGCCTTCCATTTTTGCTCACGATATTCCTTCCAGTGATTAGACTGTTCTAGAGGTAACCTGCTTTGATACCATGTTTGTTTTTCTTACATTTTCAGTAGCAACAGATTTACCAGAGTATTTTGATCTTCTTTTAACATTCAACAATCATATACTGAAAATATAAGTAGGATCTAGAAGCAGATAGACAAGCACAAGAAGACACAAAGATTTGTCCTGGGAAAACCCCAAACTATGGGAAAAAACCAACCAACTTTTCTTAGAGAGAATATTTTTGATAATACAATACAACCATGAACAAGCTCTATTCACAAGAACAAAACCAGTAGTGAAGAAACCCTGATAACAAGAACTTATCTCTTCTTTTCAAACCCTAGCGAGGGTTGACAACTGTGTCACAACCCTAGTGCAACTCTTCTAGAGGTAGCGCACAAGAGAAACAACCAAGAACCCTAGTTGCAATGTCTCCTACGGTTACCTGAGACTTGCGCCTCCTTTTCCTTTTATGAGATGATGAGATGAGTGTGTGTATTCAAATGAGCAAGGCATCACCTTTATTTATACTAGTTCAGTCACTTAGCTGGGACCGACTTCTCTTCCTGGAAACTCTATTTCCACTTTATTATTTTCTTGTGGGCCAACTTCTATTCCAGGGTGTTCTTCAACTGTTCAATGGTCTTCCTTTGATTTCTTGGAATCTTCCTCTCTAAGAAAAGTTGTCCAGAAGGAAATACCTCCCGCTGGTACAAAAACATCAACAACTCCAATGCTCCTCGTCCAAAGCAAGTTGTCCTCACATGCAAGCAAGCAACCTCCATGCATCATGAAGAAATCACCAAGCTCCATAGGTCTCCAATGCTCCAACGAAGAGAGCCACACAAGCACCAAGATGAGGTCTGGTAATCAATGAGCAAGTCACCTCTCATGTGTATGTCCATCATGGCACAACCAACAATCATCCATACACTATGCACCCCACATCACATGAAGCACCCCCAAGCATGGTGTAAACACTATTGGAGTAACCTCGAAAGCTAACAGAGACCTTGGTTCAAAACTCCTGAGTGAGTGCATATGAGGCCATGTGCAAGTCCTGGGTGATTTTGAATGTATAAAAACACTCCTCATAGTGCAAAATCTTAGCCAAAGGGACAAATGATCGTTGAAGAACCAAGCAATATAGAGGCATTGTGGAAGAGACAATCCTGTTAGAATGTTGTGCTCGTTTAACCATAAGCAATGCTACACCATTGCTACCCAACCATAGGCACACAGCCACCCTCGAGCACCTTAAACTTTGACAGAAAGAATGATTCTGGGAAGCCTCACTAGAACCAATAGATAAACCAGGGTAGCGCACCTTCTCCAGAGGTAGCGCACAAGATAGAATACCAAAAGACTGAACAGGGAATTACTGCACACCTGCAGCTGTGCAACTCCTCCTTTACACTTGCGCACTGCTTTTGGATGAATGAGTGTATGTACAAATGAGCTGGGGCACCTTCTATTTATACTAATCCAGCCAGGTGAACAGGTGTCTCTTCAAGCATGGCCGACCTGTCCTTTTCTGCATTACCAAGGTGTCCTACCTGAGAACAAGAAATATCTCCTAGAGGAGATGTTAGTTAATATTGCAATTAAGTACAATAAGCATTTTATATTAATAGTACATGCTACTAAGTATTCATTTATTCTTAGCATTAATAAAATCTAAAGGATTGCAATACTTAAGCAACAATAAAAGTATCAAACCTGATATGCAAACCTGGAGTCTGGCTATTGTTCTGCTTGAGTTGCTTTTTTTCTGAGACAAGTATTCTTTCCAACCTGGAGAGTGTGTTGTTCCTTTGAATGTATTAGATATGAGTTCTTTCTGGATCTGCAATTGCTTCTTGGACAAAGATCCCTTCTCTTTCCAGAGATTCAGATCTGCAGTAGTTGCTTTTTATTATTTCTCCTACTCCACATTCATGTGCTTGGAAGCTCCAAAAATCAAACTCTTCATCTTTTGATGCCTTCTCTTTAGTCTGTGGTTCCATAATTTTGCCCTTTGTTTTTTGCAAGGATGATGTCAATCGTTATCTTCCATGCTTTACTAAGAGATCATGCTTCTGTTGTGCCACTATGATTTTATGAAGTCATGATTGTCTTGACTTTGACCTTGACCAGTCTTTTGACTTTGACCAGTTAAACATTGACTTTGACTAGTCAAACATTGACTTTGACCCAAAAATTCAACTTTGATGTTTTTGATGGCTGAGGGCACTAGGAGATGCGTTAGGCAGTGTTGCAGGAAGCTTCCCCCCCCCGCTTCGAAGCCCTGAAGCTTGATCCGGGCGGGTGCGTCCAGGAAGCTCGGGCTGAAGCACGCTTCAAAATTTAGGAAGCGTGCTTCGGGGATTTTGAGCACGCTCCCTACCATTTCCGAAGCACCCCCTCCGAAGCACGCTTTAGAAATTTGGAAGCGCGTGCTTCTAAATTTCTGAAGCACGTTTCGGAGGGTGCTTCACGCACGCTTCTGAGGAAGGCCTGCACGCTTCTAAAGGGACTCACATCTTCAAGTAAAAAACTCATTTTTTTTATTTTTTTGAGTTAGGGTGGGGCCTAGCTTAGGCTTCAGGTTGATGGAAAAGAAGGAGGAGAATAAAGGAGCTCTTTCCCCTCCATTCTCCACATTCTTTCATCTTGAGCTTGGAGGAGAGAGCAAAGGAGAGCTTGGGAGTGCAGATTTGTGAGAACTTGGAGGAGAAAGCAAATGAGAGCTTGGAAGAGTGAGCAAAGAGGAGCTTGGAGGAGAGAACAAAGGCAACCATCTTCCAAAGGTTTCAACTTTCAAGTTT
>WSFP011435384.1:0-21155 GCA_009831015.1 Picea engelmannii
CTGATTCTGAATGACAGTTTATGCGACTGAATTCTTCCAGAGACTTAGTTGTTGTGTCTTCTGGATCACCGATTGGACCCTTTCCAAGCATAGAAGGCCAAGATCCTTCTTGGTCTATGGGAATTTTTAGATGGGACCCTTTTGGTGTAGGATCAGGTGTTGAAACCATCATCTCACCTATGATTTCTGAAATCTCCAACCTAGAAATAGTATCATTTACTACTGCTTATTGTTTTCCTGGTACAGAAGCCCTGCGCTCTGACCACATCTTGACCATCCCTATGGAAATGGCCCATCACTCAGATACTATGAGTATTCACACCGGGATTACTGCAGTTAGCCAAGCCCCCATCGGCACACCGCTCATGCCCAGTATCACCCCGACACTACCGCCTGGATACCGTGCATTGAATGCTTCCATTTCAACTCCTTCGCAAACCCCATTCGGCTCTCCTGGTGGTCCCTCTTCTTCTGGGCACTCTCTTCCTGGTTTTATTCCAACACTCCCTCAATTTCGTTTTGGAGGACCTTTCTCGCCCTCCACTGGCAGTCTTAATCCTAGTGGCACTATTCCGTCCTTCACACCAAATTACCAGATTCCCGTTGGTGGACAATTTCACCAAGGAGGTATGACTCAACCCCCTCTCAGTGGGAAAATTCCTATTGGAATGCAAATCCCAATTGGAACACAACCCCCAATTGGCATGTTGCCCCCAATTGGGACACCACCTTCGATAGGAGTACTGACCCCACCTTATGGGCAAAACATACCTCCATCCTTGGCCCAGTATTGGAATCAGTTGATACAAAATCCTCCTCAATCGGATGGGGGGCAGTAGTTTCCAGCTGCATCCGTGATACCCCCTAGTATAGGCCAACCATATCTAGGTACGTCCAATCCCATATGGGGTTCGAATGTTCAAACTCACGTCCCTATTCCAGGATACAATCCCATGAGCTACTATCCTCTCCAACCACCACCGAATTTGCCTAGGTCTTCACATGATATGCAGACTGCTTATGGTCCTACTAGTTTGTTGACGGGGATTCCTCCCCAAAGCCACCAGTACCCACATGTGAATCGAAAATTACCCTTCTTGGCCACTTTGGATCTTTCAGATTTGTCAAGGATTTTAAATGATCCAATTCGTCACTCTCCCCAATGGCCTGCTATACCAACCAAGCTACCATCGGACATCCCTAAATTCAACAGCAAAGAGGGAGAGGACCCAAACAATAACGTCATTAATTCTCACCTCTAGTGCTCATCCAACTCGTTGATGGATGACTCTATTCATTTACGTCTTTTCAACGAACCCTCACAGGTTCTGCTACAAAGTGGTATATAGAATTACCACAAGGTTTTTTCACTGACTTCAACACCCTAGCTATGGATTTCCTCACTCACTACCAGTTATTGATCCATTATGAAATAGGCACAAATATTTTGAGTTCTTTCAAAAAAAACAAAGCCACTCATATATCCGATCACATTCATGAGTGGTGACAGAGACAACGTCTCATTAAACTAGAACTCCCCGATCAGTTGTTGGCCGAGTGGTTCACCAAATCATTTGTGAATGACATCGGTCATGACATCGCCATGGGTGGAGTAGTCACGAAAGAGCAGGCCATAAGTTGTGCTCAATACCTTGACGTCATTTACTCACAATCAGGTACCCTTTACGACTTACTACCTGACTTACCTTGTCCTTCCACTTCCGCCACTTCAGCTACTCCAGCTGCTTCTCATGCAACCAACAGTGTGATTGGCACTTTCCAGGCCCAACCACATTCTGCCTCAAGCAACAACCCCAAACCTGCTTCTTCTAATGTTCAAAATGTTCCATCTCCTACCCCTCCCACCGACAAGACTTCTGAGGTAAATGCAGGTCAATCTACCCCAGCTGATAAAAACAAATCTAAAAAGGGAAGGGGTAAGACTAAGGAGGAAAAAAGTACTTCTCAAGCAGAGCGAACCATAACTACACCTGTTGACAATCAGGATAAGCGCAAACCTTGATACCCTTGTCTTATTTGTGGTGATGATCACTACATGAAGGATTGTCCATGATGTGTCGAGGTCACTAAGTTCCTTCAAGGAGCCCTAAAACCACCTTCTCCGGCCGTTTTGTCCCAACCCTTCCCATCTCAACAATAGACTCAGTTGGTCATTCATGACCAACCCTCATCTTCTACTACATCCTATGTATTGATGTGTATTGGCAATTCAAAGCAGAACGACATTGCACTCACCACTCAAGCCAAATATTATTCTCCCTCTAAAGAGAAGGTTGATGACCTACCTCCTTCATTGGTACAACCCTCTCCCGTGACTCCACCTACCAATGGTTCTCTTCATCTCGAACGATCGAGACTCGACACAGTTCTTTGACCCCCCCCAAAGGGAGTTGTTTCTAAATCAACTTTCAATCCTCATGCTCGTGCTACCCAGAACTACAACATTGTTGAAGATCTGGCCCAAGTACCTTCTACGATGTCATCCCTCGAAGTCCTTCAAAGTTGTCCCATACAACGGAAGGCATTGTTGAAATATATCAGTGGAATCGACCCGATGGATGCAAATTTAATAATTTTTGACTTGGAATATCACATTCCAAGGTTACCCCCTCAACTCGTATTCCAGATCCAAGTGATTGTCTCTGACAAAAACATTTGTCGAACCGTTATCGATGAGGGTGACTCGACGTGTGTCATGTCTCTTACTTACTGGAAATCCATTGGCTCTCCTTCTTTGAATGAATCCCATAACACTCTCAAAGCCTTCAATGGATCCAATTTTAATCCCTACAGTGTCCTTCCTTCGTTTCCCATCATGTTAGAAGGAAAAACGGTCCAAGTCGAAGTGGAAGTCTTTAACGCTCCCCTTGATTACAATCTTTTTCTTGGCTGTAGCTGGATCGATTCCATGCACGCAGTTGTGTCGACCCTTTTTCATGTCGTATGTTTCCCACATCAAGGGAAGGTAGTCACCATCGACCAATTATCCTTCTTTAATTCCGATACCCGTACTGGCAATGTACCATTCATCGCTAAAACCAACCCAGGTTATGAGAACGTCGGTGTAGCCCTTCTCAAAGACTCTTCGTTAATGGGTACTTTCCCCACTCCCCCACCCGATGTTCCATGCTCATATGTTGCTTCAATCAACATGATCTCCACCTCAATTTGTGAAATTCTTGCATCTCACGACCCATGGATAGTACCTGACCCTGGAGATCATCTTCGTTACGGTGACGAAATGTTGTTAAGTTCGGTCCATAAACTTCTCAAAGTCAGCTTTATTTACCCGATGGCTCTCACTGACTGGGTTTCCAATCTTGTCTTGATCGATAAGAAATAAGGCACAATTCATGTATGCATTGATTATAGGGATATCAACAAAGCTTGTCCCAAAGACAACTTTCCTACCCCTTTCGTCGATCAGATTGTCAACGATTATGCTCGAAGTGAAATCTTCTCTCCAATGGATGGTTTCTCTAGGTATAATCAAATCAACATTGTTCTCGAGGATCAACATAAGACTACTTTTATTTGTCCTTGGGGAACTTTTGCCTATCAGAAACTCCCTTTCGGTCTCAAAAACGCTGGCACCACTTTTCAATGCGCTATGTCTTATGATTTCCATGATATCAAGCACATCGTTCAACCATATCTAGATGATTTACCTGCTCATTCAATGCGCTGAGTCGATCATCCAACCCACCTCCGAGCCATTTTTGTCCGCTGTCGATTTTACCGTATACGGTTGAATCCTCATAAGTGTGTTTTCTACATGGAATCTGGCTGACTTCTAGGATTTATTGTTTCACGTCAAGGGATCAAGGTGGATCCTTTAAAGGTTGAGGCGATCCTTAATCTCCCTCCTCCTTCTACACTTCGCCAGTTACAAAGTTTGTAGGGGAAAGCAAAATTTCTTCATCGTTTTATTCCAAATTATGCCGAGATAACTCGTGGATTTACACGGCTCCTAAAAACGGGGTATGATTTTGTATGGGATAACATCACCAACAACCCTTTCGAAGCCTTGAAATTGTCCCTAACACGTGCTCCACTTATCTTTCCCCCCGATTACAATCGCGATTATTTCCTCTACCTTGCTTCCTCAGATTACATTATTGGTATGGTTCTCGTCCAAGAGGATGATGCTAACGATGAACATGTTATCTACTACTTGAGTTGAATTCTAACGCCTATCGAAATAAATTATTTACATGTCCAAAAACTAGCCTTGGCAGCCGTCCAAGCCGTCCAACGCTTCCGACACTATATCCTCTCGCGCAAGACTACAATGATTTCTAACTGCAACCCTATGCAACACATTCTCACACGTCAATTGCTAGGGGGAAAATACTCCAAATGAATCGTGATACTCCAGGAGTTTGACTTGGAATTCGAACATGCCAAGTCCAAGAAGTCCTTAATGTTTGCTAAGTTGATATGCGACTTTCCCTATTCTAAAATGGAAAATGTAGCAGTTGATTCATTACCCGATGAATCCCTTTTCATCATCAGCTCTGATGATATTTGGTATGGTGATATCATCATATATCTCCAGACTCAGACTTTCCGGCCAGCTTTGTCTAGTACCGACCGATGTTGAATACACTATCAAGCCTGTCAATATATTATCCTTGGATATACTCTTTATCATCGAGGGATTGACTATGTTTTTCGACGCTGCCTCACATTCGACGAAGCCGAGAAAGATATGAATGACTACCATTCTGGATCCTATGGTGTTCATATGTCTGGGTACGCTACTACCCAGAAGATCTTATGAGCAGGGTATTTTTTGCCTTCTTTATTTAACGACTTCATAATTGCCGTTCAAAAATTCCATGCTTGCCAGACCTATAATAACAAGATATGGTCACATCCTTCTCCTCTTCACCTTGTTGTCTCCGTTGGTCCCTTTACGAAATGGGGCATCAATTTCATGACATGTCACCCTCACTTGTTCAGGCGGCATGGATACATTATTGTAGCCGTAGATTACTTTACGAAATGGGCCGAGGCGATGTCGACATTTGACAACACTGGAAAGACCGCAACATTATTCATTTTTAATAACATCATAGCTCGTTTTGGTGTTTTTTACCCATGATTTTGTTCATCATGATGGTGTATTAATGATGGTGTACTCAAGATCTTCATAAGAACTTTCTCCTGAGAAAAGTTACTTTCATCTCTTCCCAGAAAACTGATTTTTGAAGAGGGTTCGCAGGCTTCTAATATATTAGGGTGCGAGAAGACCCATTCTCATAGGCTGCCTTAAGCTAGGTTGTGAACTTCTCGCACTGTGATGAAGAGCTAAGGTGTGAAATCATCCTAAAGCATGGAAAAAGATGAATTCTCGATGTTTCTAGAAGGGAATCTTCTAGAAGAATGGGTTGGCATTCGAATGGTTATCCTTGTGCTGGATTCCCTGATATTTTGGGATCATTCTTATCCAAGTAACTATCTCATTCTCTCCTATATATTGAGGGAATTCTCATGGAAAAGGTTAAGCAAGATTCATTGGAGAATTGGTGAAAGAATTGTGTGAAGGGATTAGCTTGAACAACAGCTTGGAGACTCTAGCAAGTCTATCAAGAGGATTTAATATTCTTCATGCAAGGATTGAGAAAGTGTGTGTGTTGGAGCCAAGAGCCATCGAAATGAATCTTGCGACATCAAGGCTATCAGGTTGTAATCTTTACTTTCAATTAATATGATACAGTGGCATGTGCCTTTCCCATAAAGCTATTCTCACTTTATTGTGTAATTCCTTGATCATACACATAAGTTGACAATTGACTATATTTTGCTATCTTCACTTTGGTTGGTTTGTGTTGTCTTGGTATTGATCTCACAAGAGCACCGGAGTGAAGCAGGAGAAACAAAGACCCTAGGAAGTGATACTGAGGTATGTTACTTGTTCCTTCCTACTAGCTAATTCAATGGTCAAAACTTAGGGAAAGAGTCATGTCCTGTCTTGTTTTGTTTTAGATCCAGGTGGATCTAGGGAGATCTGTTAGTGTCCGCACCTATTGATTAGTCCGATAAAAAAATTGGCGACTCCACTGGGGAGCTTCAAAACCACCTGCCTCGGTTGTTTTTTCCCAACCCTTCCCGTCTCAACAACAAGCTCAGTTGGTCATCCATGACCAACCCTCATCTTCTACTACCTCCTATGTTTTGATGTGTACTGGCGATTCTAAGAAGAGCAACGTTGCACTCACCACTCGAGCCAAAGATTATTCTCCCTCTAAGAAGAAGGTTGAAGATTTACCCCCTTCCTTGTTACAACCCTCTCCCACCCACCAATGGTCCTCTTCATCTCGAACCATCAAGCCTCGACATAGTTCTGTGACCTCCCTCGAAGGGTGTCGTATGGAAATCGACTTTCAATCCTCATGCTCGTGCTGCCCAGAACTATAGCATTATTGAAGATCTGGCTCAAGAGCCTTCTGTGATGTCATCCCTTGAAGTCCTTCAGACTTGTCCCACACAACGGAAGGCACTGTTGAAATCTATCGGTGGAATCGATCCGATGGATACAAATTTGATAATATTTGACTTGGAAGATCACATTCCAACGTTACCCCCTCAACTTGCATTCCATATCTAAGTGGTTGTCTTTGACAAAAACATTTTCAGAACCGTTATCGATGAAGGTGCCTCGACATGTGTTATGTCTCTTTCTTGCTGGAAAGCTATTGGCTCTCCTTCTTTGAATGAATCCCAGAACACTCTTAAAGCCTTCAATGGATCCAGTTTTAAGCCTTACGGTGTCCTTCCTTTGTTTCCCATCACGTTAGAAGGAAACATGGTCCAAGTCGAAGTGGAAGTATTTGATGCTCCCCTTGATTATAATCTTTTGCTTGGTCGCAGCTGGATCGATTCCATGCACGCAGTTGTGTTGAACCTTTTCCATGTAGTACGTTTCCCTCATCAAGGAAAGGTTTTTACCATCGATCAACTAGAATTCTTTAATTCCGATACCCGTACTGGCAACATACCGTTTATTTCTAAAACCCCACCGGGTTATGAGAACATCGGTGTAGGCCTTCTAAAATACTCTTCGTTAATGGGTACTTTCCCCATTCCACCACCCAATGTTCCACGCTTGTTTGTTGCTTCTATCAACATGATCTCCACTTTGCCTCACGAAATTCCTGCATCTCACGGACCCTGGATAGTACTTGACCCTGGAGATCATCTTCATTTCGGCGACGCAATGTCATTAAGTCCAGTTGAATCCGCCTATCAGGCCATTCAATCGACAACACCTTCTACACCCTCTCTTGGTGAGTTGTCTCCCGATCCTTTTCATGTCATTTTTCCCACTGACGAGATGATCATGTCTGTCATGGAGGACACCCCTTGGGACGATGGACATCATCGTTCCATCCTCTTTTTGGAGAAACATACCATTGAGAACTACCAATGGATCTCGCCTCCGTCGACCGTTGTCTTCATCTCCACCGTTCCCAAATTTGCACACGATGTGTTTTCCGAAGGGAACTTAAGCAATATCTCACCCATGATTCCCCTTGACATATCCATCAAACCTGGGATCGTCGAAAATGTCCATATAGGAGCTTCATGTTCTTTTGACGAAATCGTCACTTACACATCCCTTTTCAAAGAGTTTCGTGACATCTTCATCTGGAGCTACGAAGAAATGTCGAGTACCGACCCTGAGATTGTGATACATGAGATAAAGACATACCCCGATGCTAAACTCATTCGGCAACACCTTCGTCTAGTTCACCCACGTAAAGCGGCTACTATCAAGCTCGAAGTCGAGAAACTTCTTAAAGATAACTTTATTTATCCGGTGGCTCTCACAGACTGGGTTTCCAATCTTGTCTCGATTGACAAGAAACAAGGAACCATTCGTGTATGCGTTGATTATAGGGATATGAACAAAGCTTGTCCCAAAGACAACTTTCCTACCCCTTTCGTCAATCAGATTGTCGACAATTACGCCGAAAGTGAAATCTTCTCTCTTATGGATGGTTTCTTTGAGTATAATCAAATCAACATTTTTCCTGAGGATCAACATAAGACTGATTTTATTTGTCCTTGGGGTAGTTTTTCCTATCGGAAACTTCCTTTCGGTCTCAAGAACGCTGGCGAAAATTTTCAACGTGCTATGTCTTATGCTTTCCATGATATCAAGCACATTGTTCAACCATATTTGGATGATTTACATGATCATTCAATGCACCAAGTCGATCACCCAACCCACCTCCGATCCATTTTCGTTCGCTATCGATTCTACCATATACATTTGAATCCTCATAAATGCATTTTTTGCATGGAATCCGGCCGTCTTCTAGGTTTTATCATTTTGCGTCAAGGGATTTGGGTCGATCCTTTAAAGGTTGAGGTGATTCTTAATCTCCCTCCTCCTTCTACTCTTTGTTGGTTACAGAGTTTGCAGGGGAAAGAAAACTTTCTTCATCGTTTTATACCAAATTATGTCGAGATAACTCATGGATTTACGCGACTCCTAAAAAAGGATTCAGAGTTCGTCTGGGATACCATTGCCAACAATGCTTTTGAAGCTTTGAAATTATCCCTAATGTGTGCTCCGCTTCTCTTTCCCCCCGATTACAGTCATGATTATTTCCTCTACCTTGTTTCCTCAGATTACACCATTGGTATGGTTCTCGTCCAAGAGGATGATGCTAACGATGAACATGTTATCTACTACTTGAGTCTAAGTCTAACGCCTACTTAAATCAAATATTTACATGTCAAAAAACTAGCCTTGGCTGCCATTTTGCAATGGAAAATGTAGCAACTGATTCATTACCCGATGAATCTCTTTTCCTTATTAGCACTGATGATATTTGGTATGGTGATATCATTATATATCTCAAAACCTATACTTTCTAGCCAACTTTGTATAGTATTGAATGACGTCGAATATGATACCAATCTCGTCGATACATTATCCTTGGGGATACTCTTTATTGTCGGGGGATTGACTCTGTTTTATGACATTGTTTAACATTCGAAGAAGCTGAGAAAGCTCTGAATGACTGTCATTTTGGAGCCTGTGTTGGTCATATGTTTGGGTATGCTACTGCCCAGAAGATATTACGAGCAGGGTATTTTTGGCCTTCATTATTTAATGACTGCATAATCGCCGTTCAAAAATTCCATGCTTGCCAGACCTATAATAACAAGATACAGTCACATCCTGCTCCTCTTCACCCTGTGGTCTCAGTTGGTCCCTTTGTGAAATGGGGCATCAATTTCATGACATGTCACCCTCAATCGGTCGGGGGGCATGGTTACATCATTGTAGTTGTTGATTACTTTACAAAGTGGGCCGAGGCGATGCTGACATTTGACAACACTGGAAAGACCACAACATTATTCATTTTTAATCACGTCATAGCTCGTTTTGGTGTTCCCCAATCTATCGTCACTGATCACGGTAGCCACTTTAGGAATTTTATGATGTCTGAACTAACTGAAAAGTTGGGTCTTCGCCATGATAACTCAACGCCCTATTACCCACAAGACAACGGCCAAGTTGAAGCGATTAACAAAGTTCTCATAACTATGCTCCGACGAATGATAGGGATTCATAAAACAAGTTGGTACACAATGTTGTTTTCATCATTGTGGGCATACTGGACATCCATCAAGTTCGCTACTAGGTTTACACCTTTCCGGTTAGTCTATGGTGTGGAATCCATTCTCCTGATTGAATGCAAGATACCCTCTTTAAAACTAGTTGTTGAACTCCTACCAAACACTTCTGCTGAGGAAGAATGTCTATTGTATCTTATGCGATTAGATGAAACTCGACGCGATGCCACCCTAGTCATAGAAGCTCAGAAAAAGTGTGTCAAGGCCCAATATGAAAAACATGTCAAGCCTCACATTTTCTCTGAAGGTGATCTTGTTCTTATCTATGAACAAGATCGAGATATGTTAGGAGCTGGGAAATTTGAAGCCATGTGGTGAGGTCCTTATATTGTTCGATGAGTTTTGGAAAAATGATCTTATAATTTGGTAGATTACGATGGTATCCCTTTGAGTGAACCCAAGAATGGGTTGTAATTGAAGAAGTACTATGCATAAAATCATCTGTGCATGAGTACTTGTATTTTTATTGTACCATACTTCTTGTGTGTTACTATAGCTTTCTTTTGTCATTATCTAGTCTCTGGCCTTACGTGACGTTGTGTTTGATTTCCAAATGTCGGAGTCTTCACTACCCTATATTGGCTTCGTTGATGGTGCTAGCCGTAGTACTCAAAACCTTGCTTCTGCTGCATGGGCAATTTACGCCCCTACAAACGAACTTGTCTCCTTACGAGGTGTGTGTCTCGGTCGTCCGACCAACAACATTGCAGAGTATAGCGCCATTATTGAATTATTGGTTGATGCTATCTCGCTCGAAATTCGTCATTTGGTTGTGCGACTCGATTCGCATCTTGTAGTACTACAGTTAAGTAATGTCTACACTATTCGAATTTCTACTTTGTTACGGGTGTATTTGTGAATTCACCTCTTGGAACGTTATTTTGATTACATTGAATATCGACATATTCCTAGATGTCTAAATACATTAACAGATCCATTGGCTAATTATGTATTAGACAAACATTTGAATCATTTATAAATCAATCACATCAATATTCACACAACACATGATAAATTGGTAGAAGCCATCTGTATATATAACGATCAAAAGAGTATTTTACAAAAAGGTTTGTCCGAAGACCAAAATCTCAAATCTGAAGCTCATAGCTTCTACAAAGTGACGTCATGGATGACGTTCATGGTAACACACGACTGCTCGGGAAAATCTACAGAGAAATCGACTCATGGACCCTGACACTCCTACAGTATGATGTTGATCACATCGTGGAACCTCTTCAAGAGGCATGTCTGGAATATCTGCGGTCAGGCCCTCTAGATTTTGTTCCACTACTTGATAATCCTCAACATATTGTAGCGCTACCGCTACCTCTCCTTTCCGCTGAATGAGAGAAGTACCAGGATGTCGATAAGGTCCAACATGTGTGTCATCAAAAACAATTTTTTTATTTAGTCTTTGGACGAACATATAAAAAACATTTGAATAAGATTAAAATTCATAAAAACATTTTAAAAGAAAAAAATGTTTGTACTTCTTACCAAGTTCCCCCCACTAAGAATACGCTGGCAGTACTAAGTCTGGATCTCCTCGAAAATCCAACCCGGCATAAGCATAATCATCAACCATCAACATCTGTGGTTGAATCCAGTCAAAGAAGGTATCATCATACTTGATGATCAGTCCAACTACGTGTCGGGCCATGAGATGACACCATCTCAACATTCCTAGATCCCTGGGAACCAGTAAATTCCACTCCACCTGTAGCCTTAGTAATGGAACCCTCTCAAGGAAGAAAGACACTAACAAAGATCTGTACCCAAATTTCTTCAGGTTGCCTCGTCGACATTTGTTCAAATGCCTTTTTATGCTACGAAGCATTGCATCTGCCCAGTTGAAAACCTGAGGTTCAGTACACTCTATCGCATAATGGAAGTAACTCTATAGTGCCATGTGAGGAGAGAAGCTCCCTACCATCCGAGCTATGGTGAAAAAGATAGTATGGAGGGTCAAATCTCGTACCCCCCAAATAGATACTTTTCCTTTCTTCCTCTCTGCCTTGGGAACATAGTGTATGCGACAGTACTCACTCATGGGTAGCCCGCCACCTCTGCTACCAGTCAGGCTCACGTAGTGCCCATGCCGTGACAGTTCAGTCAAAAAGTAAATGTCCTCAATATTTAAGGACAGTGTGTGGACCCCCACATGAAATACCTGATGATCGAGATCCCACATACGCACCAGGTACTCTAATAACCTGACTTGGGCCCTCATGTCCAGGATACAAAAGTACTTTAGAAGGCCACAGTTTCTCAAAGTAGCAATAGTGGGTGGATGATTTTTGGAAATATAATTGTCTTCTTCGTGCTCCCTTTCACGCCATTCAAGAACCATTTTGATGGCCAATTACTTGCATAAGAAGCACAAAAAGAAGATTAGCAACTCTATTCATTAATTGGTTCTTTTTCATTGAGTAAAATAAAAAAAAAATTGTGCTTTGCGGTTCTTGCAGGTGCCCTTTGGGCACAGTGCAAGAACCTCGCAGGATGTTGTGGGCTCACCTGTGATAATGACCCATTCTCACAGGTCTCGTGTAGCCCACCTACGAGAATGGATGAGCACAAGTAGGGCTCATAAAATAAACTCAAAAATAAATTTTTAACCAATGAAAATACAAAATTAAACCATGAAAGAGTAGAGGACAAAGAGCCTACCTTACTATCACTGTCGGCTCGATGAATGGACACTCGTAACTACCGAAATCTGATGCCGAACTTCGAGGGTAAAAGAGGGGTTTTGGGGCTCAAATAGTGGAAAAGTGAAAATGATATGGTAAAAAGAGTTTTACTCCTTTTTATTTACTTTTACCATGTTATTTGGTTTTTTTAATAATTATTTATTTATTAAATCATAATCCCTAATGCCCTTTTGAGTGTAACTTTTGCAGGCATAACGACTTTGATGGTCATGTACCGGGATGCAAACATAATTTTTTTTTTCCATTGCATGTTTTGATTGTTTTTTTATGGTTTTTGTATAAAACCTCGAGCATGGTCTTTGTCTATTCTTGTGCTCGAAAATACATGAGAATGCGATTGAGCATACTTTTATCACTTTTTTGGGCTCAACAAGGTTATACGAAAAGGAACCCCCCTGGAGTCCTCTTTAAGCTCTTTTCAGACTCTCTAAACATAAAAAGATAGCTGAGCGACCTTGCTATTTTCACGCTCGATAAAGTATCTGAAGAAAGCATCTGGTGAGCGATAATTTATCTGTTTTTCAGTCTCATTGAACTATTTTACGAAAAAGGAACTGAGAGAGTTCTCTTTTAAGATTTTTTACAGACTCTATAATCATGAAAAACCTTCGAGTTTTCTATCTATGGACTCGTTAAACAAACATTGACAGACCCGTAATGGGACTGAACCACTCCTTCTTAGGGTTCGTTAAACATACTCCAAAGGACTTATCCGAAGGATAAGCTTATATCAACAAGCATGTGTTATCCTCCTCAAGCTTGCCTAAAAATAAAGAGGTACTCGCCAGAAATGGTGGGGGAAAAGTTGGGAAAGGAATATGTTTTCATCTTCGTATTGATTGGTAGTAAGTATCTCTCTTGAACATGACACCCCCTATTCATCATTTGAAGTCGATTTGGGAAATCCATTTGTCTCTCATTCGATTTGCTATAAGGTCATTCCCTGTGTCATCTTTGAGTCAATGCTACCAAATCATTGGTCGTGTCATTCATATGTTCAAGAGAAGTCCATCTAAAACCTCTATTGAGTCGACCATCTGCAGTGGTCCATTCTATCCATGTTGACCTTCCCTGTGTCTAGTTCAACTTGCATCATACTCTGTTTCATATTCAAAATCTGTTACGCATTTCGTGTCATTGATGGGGGATACATCAAGGCCCTCCTGTGATGAGTTTTGTTCCGTCGACTTCAGCTCATTATCCAAAATCAAGACTTAGAAATTCTTTGGTACCTTGGAGCTTGCATGCCTCAATGGCAGGTTTCCTCGCTTTCGACAGTGGGTTTACATCATTGACCCATGATCGAAAGATTCTATCGGATGTTCAACTTCAACTCATTCATTCACACTTGATGGATTGTACTAGAGTACCTTGGGAGTCATTGACATCAATGGTGATTTTCCCTCACACTTGTTAACGGTTTCATCAATGGCTGGTAATCAAGTGGTTTCTGCCATGTTCGACTTCAACACATGTAATCACATGGTTAGATTCGTACTTTGGGCAACGAGATTGAAGACCCTGGATATCATCTCTTTCTCTAGGTTGCGATGGAGAATGTATAATCTATGGCACATAGATCCACCGTGTATGTCTCGTGGCTATGTCGTCTCAATTTGAATTTTTTTGTATAGATCCACAGTGTATTCTTGGTGGCTATGCTATATTTTGATAGCATGGATCCATAGTGTATGATTGGTGGCCATGACCCATGTCTACAATTTTCATCTGTCTGTGATCTGAATATGGGAATGCCTACCTCAGAATTGGTATATATGATATTCTGCAGATGCTTGGTTGTTCGCAGGTTTCTGATTAGGTATGCTCCTAGTTTCCGACACACACATGTAGCTTACAAAGTCTTTCGGCTGTCACCAATTCGAACCTCATACTTTGGGGGGAATTCTGTTACCCATGATTTTGGTCATCATGATGGTGTATTAATGATGGTGTACTAAGGATCTTCATAAGAACTTTCTCCTGAGAAAATTTACTTTCATCTCTTCCCAGAAAACTAATTTTTGAAGAGGGTTCGTAGGCTGCTAATATATTAGGGTGCAAGAATGACCCATTCTCGCAGGTTGCCTTAAGCCAGGGTGCAAACTTCTCACACTGTGATGAATATCTAGGGTGTGAACTCGTCCTAAAGCATGGAAAAAGATGAATTCTCGATGTTTCTAGAAGGGAATCTTCTAGAAGAATGGGTTGGCATTCAAATGGTTATCCTTGTGCTAGATTCCCTAATACTTTTGGATCATTATTATCCAAGTAACTATATCATTCTCTCCTATATATTGAGGGAATTATCATGGAAAAGGTTCAGCAAGATTCATTGGAGAATTGGTGAAAGAATTGTGTGAAGGGCTTAGCTTGAATAGCAGCTTGGAGACTCTAGCAAGTCTATCAAGAGGATTTAATCTTCTTCATGCAAGGATTGAGCAAGTGTGTGTGTTGGAGCCAAGAGCCATCGAAAGGAAGCTTGCGACATCAAGGCTATTAGGTTGTAATTTTTACTTTCAATTAATATGATATAGTGGCATGTCCCTTTCCCATAAAGCTATTCTCACTTTATTGTGTAATTCCTTGATCATACACATAAGTTGAAAGTTGAATATATTTTTCTATCTTCACTTTGATTGGTTTGTGTTGTCTTGGTCTTGACCTCACGAGAGCACTGGAGTGAAGAGGGAGCAAAAAATACCCTAGGAAGTGATACTAAGGTATGTTACTTGTTCCTTCCTACTAGCTAATTCAATGGTCAAAACTTAGGGAAAGAGTCATGTCCTGTCTTGTTTTGTTCTAGATCCAGGTGGATCTAGGGAGATCTGTTAGTGTCCACACCTACTGATTAGTCCGATAAAAGTGTTCCCCAGGCTATCGTCACTGAACATGGTAGCCACTTTCAAAACTTCATGATTTTTGAACTTACTGAAAAGTTGGGTCTTCGCCATGAAAACTCAATGCCCTATTACCCACAACCCAACAACCAAGTCGAAGAAATTAACAAATTTCTCATAACTATGCTCTGACGAATGATAGGGATTCACAAAACAAGTTGGCACACAATGTTGTTTTTGGCATTGTGGGCTTATCGGATATCCGTCAAGTCCACTACTGGGTTTACACCTTTCTATTCAGTCTATGGTTTAGAATCCATTCTCCCAATTGAATGCGAGATACCCTCTTTAAAACTAGTTGTTGAACTCCTACCAAACACTTCTGATGAGGAAGAACATCTATTGTATCTTAGGAGATTAGACGAAACTCAATGCAATGCTACCCTAGTCATAGAAACTCAGAAAAAATGTGTCAAGGCCCAATATGACAAACATGTCAAGCCTCGTGTTTTCTCCGAAGGAGATCTCGTTCTCCTCTATGAACAAGATCAAGATGTGCTAGGAGCTGGAAAATTTGAAGCCATGTGGAAAGGTCCTTATATCGTTAGACGATCTTTGGAAAAATGAGCTTATGAGTTAGTAGATTACGATGGTATCCCTTTGAGTGAACCTAGGAATGGGTTGTACTTGAATAAATGCTATGCATAAAATTACCTGTGCACGAGTACTTGTATTTTTATTGTATCATACTTCTTGTGTGTTACTGTAGTTTATTTTTGTCGTTATCTGGTCTCTACCCTTATGTGACGTTGTGTTTGATTTCCATATGTTAGAGTCTTCACTACCCTACATTGGCTTCGCTGATGGTGCTAGCCATAGTACTCAGAACCTTGCTTCCGCTACATGGGAAATTTACGCCCCTACAAACGAACTTGTCTCCTTATGAGGTGTGTGTCTCGGCCGTGCGACCAACAATATTATAGAGTATAGCATCATTATTGAATTTTTGATTGATGCTATCTCGCTTGGAATTTGTCATTTGGTTGTGCCACTCAATTCGCATCTTGTAGTACTACAGTTAAGTAATGTCTATACTATTTGAAGTCCTACTTTATTACGGGTGTATTTGCGAATTCGCCTCTTGGAACGTTATTTTGATTATATTGAATTACAACATATTCCTAGATGTCTAAATACATTAACTGATGCATTGGCTAACTATGTATTAGACAGACATTTGGATGATTTATAAATCAATCACATCAATTTTCACACAACAGAAGATAAACTGGTAGAAGCCGTATGTATATATAACGATCAAAAGAGTTTTTACAAAACAATTATGTTCGAGGACCAAAATTTCAAAATCTGAAGCTCATAGCTTCTACAAAGTGACATCATGGATGACGTTCACAGTAACACATGACTTCCCAGGTAATCCTACGAAGTAGTCAGCCTATGGACTCTGACACTCCTACTGTATGACACTGATAACGTCGTGGAACCTCTCCAAAAGGCATGTTTGGAATATCTACTATCAAACCCTCTAGGTTTTGTTCCACTACTTCATAATCCTTGACATCCCATCATGGCACTGGCGCTACCTCTCCTCATTGTTGAATAGGAGAAGTAGTAGGAGGTCAGTAAGGTCCCACATTTGTGTCATAAAAAAAAATAATTTTGTATTTAGACCTTGGATGAACGTATAAAAAACATTTGCATATGATAAAATTCACAAAAACATTTAAAAATAAAAAAATTGTGTACTTCTTACCAAGTTCCCCCCACTAAGCACCTTCAAGAAAAACTAAGTTCGGATCTCCTCGGAAATCCAACCCAGCATAAGCATAATCATCGACCATCAGCATCTGTGGTCACAACCAGTCGAAGAAGGTATCATCATACTTGATAATTGGTCTAGCTACATGCTGGGCCATGAGATGACACCATCTCAACATTCTTGGATTTGTTGGGGTCGGTAAATCCCACTCAACCTGCAGCCTTAGTAATGGAACCCTCTTGAGAAATAAGGACACCATCAAAGACCCGTACCCAAATTGCTTCAGGTTACCTCGCCTGCATTTGGTCAACTGCCTCTTCATGCTACGAAGCACTGCATCTGCCCAGTTAAAAACTTGAGGCTCAATATACTCTATGGCATACTGAAAGTAGCTCTGGAGTGCCATGTGAGGAGCATAGCTCCCAGCCACACGAGAAATGGTGAAAAAAAGAGTACGGAGGGTCAAATCCTGCACTCCCCAAATAGCTACTTTCCCTTTTCTCCTCTCTGCCTCTAGAACACAGTGCAAGCGACAGTACTCACTCATAGGCATCCCAACACCTCTACTACCAGTCAAGTTCACGTGGTACCCATGCCATGACAGTCCTGTCAAGAAGTAAATGTCCTCAATATCCAAGGACAATGTGTGGACCCCTACATGGAATACTTGTTGATCAGGATCCCATATATGCACAAGGTACTCCAATAACCTGACTTGGGCCCTCATGCCTGGGATATGAAAGTACTTCAGAAGACCACAGTTTCGCAAAGCAGCAATGGTGGGTGGATGATTTCTGGCAATGGCATTATCTTCTTCGTGCTCCCTTTCACACCATTCCTGAACCATGGTGATGGCCAAATACCTGCATAAGAAGAAAAATAAGAAGATTAATAACTCTATTCAACATTTGGCATCTTTTCATTGAGCAAAATTTTAAAAAACTTTTACACTTTGTCGTTCTCACAAGTGCCCTTTAGGCACAGTGCAAGGTTCTCGCAGGTGCATATGGGCTCACCTACGAGAATGACCCATTCTCACAGGTATCGTGTAGCTCACCTGCGAGAATGGTTGAGTGCAATAATAACCCACAAAACAAACTCAAAACGGTGTTTTTTGCCAATGAAAATGAAAAATTCAACCATGCAAAGGTAGAGGATAAAGAGCCTACCTCACTACTACTGATGGTTCGTTGAATAGATTCTCATAACTCCCGCAATCTGATGCCAAATCTCAAGGGTAAAAGAGGGGTTTTTGGGCTCAAATAGTGGTAAAGTTAAAATGATATGGTAAAAAGAGTTTTTACTTCTTTATATTTACTGTTACCATGTTATTGGATTTTTATAATAATTTATTTATTAAAACCTAATGAATAATTCCTTTTTGAGTACAAATTTTGTAGGCATAACGACTTCTATGTTCATGTACAGGGATGCGAACATATTTTTTTCTTCTTCATCGCATGTTTTGATTGTTTTTTATGGTTTTTGTAGAAAACCTCGAGCTTGGTCTTTGTCCGTTCTCACACTCATAAATACATGAGAATGCGATCAAGCACACTTTTATCACTTTTCGGGCTCAACAAGGTCATACAAAAAAGGAACCCCCCTGGAGTCCTCTTTAAGCTCTTTTTAGACTCTCTAAACATGAAAATATATCCGAGCGACCTTGCTATTTTCACGCTTGATAAAGTATTTGAAGAAAGTGTCTGTTGGGCGATAATTTATCTCTTTTTCAGTCTCATCAGACTATTTTATGAAAAAGGAATTGAGAGAGTTCTCTTTTAAGTGTTTTTCCAGACTCTATAATCATGAAAAACCTTCACATTTTCTATCTTTGGACTCATTAAACAAACATCGACAGAACCATAATGGGACCAAACCACTCCTTCCTAGGGTTTTTTAAACATACTCTGAAGGATTTATCCGAAGGATAAGCTTATATCAACAAGCATATGTTATCCTCCTCAAGCTTGCGTAAAAATAAAGAGGTACTTGCCAGAAATGGTGGGGAAAAATTTGGGAAAGGGATATGTTTTCATATTCATATTAATTGGCAGTAAGTGTCTCTCTTGAACATGACACCCCCTATTCATTATTTGAATCCGGTTTGGGAAATCCATTTGTCTCTCATTCGATTTGCTACAAGGTCATACCCTATGTCATCTCTGAGTCAATGCTGCCAAATCATTGGTCATGTAGTTCATATGTTCAAGAGAAGTTCATCTGAAACATCTATTGAGTCGACCATCTACAGTTTTCCATTCTCTCTGTGTCAGCCTTCCCCGTGTCTAGTATAACTTACATCATACTCTGTTTCACCTTCAAAATCTGTTACTCATTTCATGTGATTGATGGGGGATATATCAAGGCCCTCCTGTGACAAGTTTTATTCTGTCAACTTCAGCTCTTTATCTAGAAACAAAACTTAGAAATTCTTTGGTACGTTGGAACTTGCATGCTTCAATGGCAGGTTTCCTCTCTTTTGACAGTGGGTTTACATCATTGACCCCTGATCAAAAGATTCTGTCAGATGTTTGACTTCAACTCATTCATTCACATTTGAAGGATTGTACTAGAGTACCTTGGGATTCATTGACATTAATGGTGATTTCCCTCGCACTTGTTAATGGTTTCATCAATAAATGGTAATCAAGTGGTTTCTACCATGTTCAAATTCAACACATGTAATCACATGGTTAGATTCATACTTTTGGGTGATGGGATTGAAGACCCTGGATATCATCTCTTTGTCTAGGTTGTGATGGAATATGTATAATCTATGACACGTAGATCCACTTTGTATGTATCGTGGCTATGTCGTCTTAATTTGAATTTTCTTGCATAGATCCATAGTGTATTCCTGGTGGCTATGATATATTTTGATGGCATGGATCCACAATGTATGATTGGTGGCCATGACTTATGTCTATAATTTCATCCGTCTATGATCTGAGTATCAAAATGCCTACCCCAGAATTAATATATATGATATTTTGTAGATGCTTGGTTGTTCACAGGTTTCTGAGTAGGTGTGCTCCTGGTTTCCAACACACACATGCAGTTTACAAAGTCTTTCGGCTGTCACTGATTCTGGCCTCATACTTTGGGGGGCATTCTATTACTCATGATTTTGGTCAATCTTGATGGTGTATTGATGATGGTGTACTCAGGCTCCTCATAAGAACTTTCTCCTGAGAAAAGTGGCATTCATCTCTTCCCAGAAAACATACTTTTGAAGAGAGTTTGCATGTTGCTCATATCCTAGGATGTGAGAATGACCCATTCTCGTAGGCTGCCTTCAGCTAGGGTGAAAACTTCTCACACTATGCTACATAGCTAGGGTGTGAAATTATTCTAAAGCCTGGAAAAAGATGAAGTCTCGATGGTTCTAGAAGGGAATCTTCTAGAAAAATGGGTTGGCATTCGAATGGTTATCCTTTTACTGGTTTCTATGATATTCTGGGATCATTCTTATCCAAGTAACCATCTCATTCTTTCCTATATATTGATGGAATTCTCATGGAAAAGGTTAAGCAAGATTCATTGGAGAATTGGTGAAAGAATTGTGTGAAGGACCTAGCTTGAACAGGAGCTTGGAGACTATAGCAAGTCTATCAAGAGGAATTGGATCTTCTTCATACAAGGATCAAGAAAGTGTGTGTGTGTGTTGGAGCCAAGATCCACCGAAAGGAAGCTTGCGACATCAAGGCGATCAGGTTGTATCTTCTACTTTTGATTAATATGATACAGTGGCATGTCCTTTTCCCATAAAGTCATTCTTACTTTATTGTGTAATTCCTTGATCATATACATAAGTTTACGATTGAATATATTTTTCTATCTTCACTTTGGTTGGTTTGTGTTGTTTTGGTCTTGACCTCACGAGAGCACCGGAGCGAAGCGGGAGCAACATAGACCCTAGGAAGCGATACAAAGGTATGTTACTTGTTCCTCCCTACTATTTTATTCAATGGTCATAACTTAGAGAAAGAGTCATGTCCCATCCTGTTTTGTTCTAGATCCAAGTGGATCTAGGGAGATCTATTAGTGTTCACACCTACCGATTAGTCCGATAACACCCTTTGTCTTCTGTAGGTAGAAAATGAAATATTTCCACACAATGTTTTTCCTCAATGTATAAAGGAA
>ML867465.1:2409-27638 GCA_009831015.1 Picea engelmannii
GTCATAGTTGATGAGTAGTTGACACATGATTGGTACATACTTGGTACATGGTTGGATGCACTTGTTTATGGTACAGGTTGATTGCAGGTTGGTGCATGGTTGATGCACTTGTTTATGGTACAGGTTGATTAGAGGTTGAGGTACATGTTGAAGCATGGTTGATGCATGGTTCAGATTTATTAGTACAGGTTTACAGCGGTATATCTCACAGTGATAGTGTGACAGTGGTTCCATCATTCTACTTCTTCTTCAGGGTGGCAGGACGGGGCAAGGACAGGTGGTTGTAGCCACCTTCCGTTTGTAGTCGGAGAACATTGGGGGTTGCAGCCTCCTTCTGGTTGTAGCCAGAGAATTGAGGAGTTGGATCTTCCCTCAGGTTGTAGCTTGAGAAACTAGGGGGTTGGAGCCTCCTTCCAGTTGTAGCGAGAAATCAAAGGAATTCAGTGCTTCCAATGAATGTAATTCTTCAAGACATATAAGAAAAATCATTCCATGGTTTTCTTCCGATTTGGGTTTCCACGTAAAACATTGGTGTACTGTGTATGTCTGTGATTGTTTATTTATTACTACTCATTATTGGATAATAATTATACATTGATATAGCATTCGAAGAAAAAGGATTATAACTATGCTATTACTGATTCACCCCCCCTCTCAGTAATCCAACACAACAAAGGTTTCATTCTCAGTTGCCGACATGCCTCGGAGTTGTCTGACAACTTTTTGATGTTCTGTCATTGTCACCATTTCATTTCGGCATTGGGTTATGGTTTGTTGGGATTGTTCTAGTTCTCCTTTCAACCTTATAATAGTGGCATAATGTTTAGGGGAATGAAATACTTCTTTAGTCTGAATAGTTGTTTCTACTGTTGTTGGAACATCTGTCTGAGTTTCTATTTCAACTGATTCCAAAGGAGCATGAATTTTTTTTTGTGTTTCAACAGAATTAATGTGAATTGCTCTTCTGGGAAGTGGATTTCTTCCCTGTACTCTAGCCCTCTTAGATTTATTCTTCTTATGGGATTTGTTAGCTTGTTCCAGCTGCTTATTAAGTTGTCTAATTGTTTCTTTCAATTTGCCAACTTTTTGTTTTAATACCTTTATTTTCTTGACCCTCTTCCTCAATGTCTTCTTTTCATGTTCCATTTTTATGATTCTGTTATTGCCTTTTTCTGTTGTTTCTTTCTGTCCAAGGAAAATTTCAAGGTCTTCCCCACCTTGATCAATTGGTAATTGATTCCTTGTATCTTCTGGGAGATTTGGTTTCTCTAAAGTAATGTTCTCATTGAACTGAGGTTCTAGTTGTTCTTCTCCTTCAAGAGATGACATCTTCATATCAGGAAGATCAAAGATAGGGTTTGAAGGAGGAGAAGTTGGAGATTGGGGTTCTTTCGTCCTGTTTCTATCTTCAGTAAGTGATATCCCAAATTTTCCTAAAACTTGAGCCATCTCCTCTTCATAAATTTCAAAGAAATCATCTTGTTGTCCTACAAGGCTTTCATGTGATGGCTCTTCTATTTTTATAGTTTCCTGAGTGCTTTCAGGTTGTGTTGTCTCTTTATCCTTTCTTCTTTTTACAGAGGAGGTTTCAGGAACAGAAATTTTTCTCTGTCTTTTCCTCTTTGATGTTCATGCCTGCATTCTCTAGGTTTCTACCAATTGAATAAGGTTTGTTTCTATTTCAGGTTGGGGGGCTTGTATTTGGGCATTATCTCCCTCTGGTTGGGCTGCCTCAATTCCTTGTGGAGGAATTTCATGGTGGACTTATTGTTTCTCAATTTGCAAGGGTATGTTGAGCTCAATTAACTCCCCCCACGTTATTTGTGTATGATTTAAAGACCTGTCTATTATCAATTTTACTAACCCGTGATGACTGATTACATTAGCAAGGTCTTTGGATTTTTCGGTTCTTCCAGCAACTTCATGAAGCATGTTATTCAAAAAGAATGGTAGATTTAACACTAACCGTTGTTTTAATACTTCCAGTAGCTTGAGGTGTTGAGGTTTCACCACGTCATATCATCCATCGCATGTGATATATCTCTGCACCACACCTGCTAGCTCCCTCCAAGGTTCAGTAAGAGCAGTGAGGTTGAGGCCTTTTCCTTTCTTGTCGAATTCCTCCCCTAGTTATACAAAGGACTCCACGGCTTCCTTGAGTGTTGTGTTTTTACCAGTCCACTATGTTCCTTCATTTGGAAGGCTTGTTACTTCAGCTATGATAGCATCAGTAATTGTTATTTATATACCCTGAATTACTAAGAGTCCCCCTGAAGATTTTGGAAGAATGTTAGCGCAACATTTATATCAAATCCATGCAATATGTTAAAGTACTGTTTCCACCCTAAATGGTGTATAATTTCCCTAGATTGATCAATTACTTACAACAATGTAGGCTCATGACGAATTCTTCGGCTACCCATATCTTTTGTAAACAAGTCAGCATGACTATTGTTCCCACTTGTAAAACTAGTTAGACTAGCCTGTGAAAGAAAGTTGCTAAAAATGGTAAAAATTACAGAACAACAATGGTATATAGAAATACGTAATTTCCCATTATCTGTAATCATTATGGCTTATCGGTAATCGTGCAAAATGTCCACCCCCCGATGAGTGAAAAGGTCGACCTCGACTGACGATATGTGTGAACGTAATGATGACGATCAGTCAGGTGAGGGATAATTATTATGCTACCACCACTGGGAGAACGACCGTTAATAACTTTCAAAGAAACTTAATGTTAATCATGAACGATAATCACACCTTTTGTGGAAAGTACAAGTTTAGATACCAATATTCAATATGTTAAAAAAGAATATTCTGAGTTGTCCTAATATGTTCACGTTTTATAAATATTCCACATGTCATAATTTTGTTACTTTCCCTGGTGTTGAATATAGCAGAAATGATAGCCTCTTTTTTTAAGAAAGGAAGTCGATGAGCACAAAAAATATTAGTGTTTTAAGATAAATTTCAATACCACAGGCAGAGCCACTGCCAGCAAGTGTCCATAGCCTCAACAGGGTTTCCATTTAACCCATAGATGAGTTAGTATCCTCAATAAATAGTTTGAATAGTCTTCTCCCAAAAAGGCCACTATCCTGGTTTGGTAGCCAAATAAAAACAATGCCACTCACTAGATAGTAGCAAAGTGAACAAGTCGGCTCGTGATGAGACCTCTTGTCCTTTGACCTTAAATGCCAAAGGCCATTTCCCTAGTGTGGTAGCCATAGTGGGAATGTATCTTATGTTAATATATTATGATCGTGGTAGGTTGGCTCATGATGAGAACCCTATCCTTTTTGGGAGAAGGTTATTTTCTTTATTTATATTTATTTGTTTTATTATTTTATTTTATTTTTTTTCTTTTTCTTTTTTTTCTTCTTTTTTTAGGATTTATTAAGGGATGCTCATCTACTCCTTAAGAGTGTGGGATGGCGTAATAAGTGTAATAATTCCAAGTAAAAATGTGCCTTAGACTCCTTATTATGATGTGAAGGAAATTTATCATTCAAGTATATGTATATATATAGGGGAAAGAAACGAATTACGATGGTTAAGAATTATGAACAATATTAAGATAATTCAAAAAAATCAATCCATAAACAATTTGATAAGGTATGCTAGATATTCCTCAAAAACAAAATGGCAAATCATTACCATGATGATTAGAAGTGATGCTGTTGAAAATTAGTTAGTGAAGTTCATACCCAAATAAGTGGCTAAACATATCAGGAGAAGTCATAAAAATAGCATGTGTTGTTGGTGAAAACAAAAATCGTTACTTTCAAGGGAAGGGAACAACAATAGAAATGATTGCAAAAGGAACAACAGTTATTTCTTTCTAATGAACAGCACTACCTGAAAAGGGAACAACAATCGCAACAAAGGGAACAACAGTTTTTACGTTCGAATGAACAACACTTCCCACAAAGGGAACAACAATCGAAACAAACGAAATGACAGTTGTTACGTTCAAATGAACGACACTGCCCACAAAGAGAACAACAATCACAACAAAGGGAACAACAGCTTTTACGTTCGAATGAACGACACTGCCCACAAAGGGAACAAAAATCACAACAAAGGGAATGACAGTTGTTACGTTCAAAGAAGATGACGATGATGTTTAAATTTAACCATATAATTAAGTAATTGGATACCTCCCACATAAATTTTTGTTTTAGCGAATCTAGGATTGATTAGTCATCAACTATTTTCATTTAATTTTATGGGTAGGTTTATGCAATGATCAGAGGAATGCAATATATTGGATGGTTTACGGTGTCATGCATTCATTTTTATTTACTACAGCCACAGTCGCGCATATTTTGAGTGCAGTATCTGACGTCTGCTGCAAAACATGGCATATTTATCTCATGTTATCAAAACAAGATCTATAATCGATGGAATAGTGAAACAAGAGAAATTTGGAGTTTAAATGAGGAACAGAAAAGAGTGCTAATTATGTTTCATTACAGTAATATTTTACATCCTTTCTAATTTGTGTGCTCCAAGGCTCTTTATAGTGTCTTCCCTAGAAAGTAAAAAACTTTAAAAATCTCAATCAAATCTTCAAAGAAAAATATATACAATATGTATAGTGCTGAAAAAAAAAACAATTTCATGGAGTTGAAGCTGCTAGGTTATCTTCCTAGCCAGCCAAAATCTGAACAATAGGATCATTACTTTCTTCTTGGAAAAAGGATTCTGTTGAAAGTGGTTGATGGTAGAGTCGTAGTCAATGTCCATTTACCATAAAAGGAGAACCAGACCCATCAATGGTAACTAAAGTGGCAGTGCCATTATCATGGACTTCCTTGATTTCGTATGGTTCCATCCACCTTGTCTACAATTTCCTAGGAAAATCCTGAAATCTGGAATCATAGAGAAGCACCCATTCACCTTTCTGGAAGGATTTCTTCTTGATATGCTTGTTGTGCCAGCTAGCTCTTTGTTGTTGAATAACAGTTGTGCATTAAAGGGAAAACAATCATGCTTCATCTAACTCATTGAGCTGTTGTAAGTGTTGCATGTGTGCTTCTGTAAGATCCAGTCCAATTTTTTGGGCCATTCTTAGAGTCATGATCTCAAATTCAATTGGAAATATAGGCTCTTTTCCAAAGACTACGTGATAAGGAGAGTAGCCAGTAGTGTTACGCCATGTTGTGTGATAGGCCCATAAGGCATTTGGAAGCTCGACTGCCCAATTTTGACGGTTTGTCGAGACTGTTTTTGTCAAGATTTCCTCCAAGACTTTATTGGTACTTTCCACTTGTCTTTTTTCCTGTGGGTGGTATGGGGAAGTAACCCTATGTTTAATGTGATAATTACGCAGAGTGGCCGAGATTTTATGTGTTGTAAATTGTGACCCTCCATCCGTGATTACTTCCCTGGGTAATCCATAGCATACAAATAGTTCAAAGAGAAATTTAATGACTGCTTCCTCAGTTTCATTTAGCAAGGCCACTGCTTCTACCCACTTGGTCATATAGTCTATTGCAACTAATATATAATCTTTTGGGTTTGATTTTGGGTTAAAGGGACCAACAAAATCTAGTGCCCATCTCTCGAAAGGTTTCATCACCACTTGTGGATGTAGGGGCATTTCATTAGCTTAGCCTAGTTGGCCCATCCTCTTACAGCTGTCACAGGCCTGGACATACTTCTTTGCATATTTGAATTTTGAGGGCCAATATTACCCAATAATATCCCATCTATAAAACCTTACGCCCATTTATGTGGTCTAAAAATTTTCCACCACAGGGCTCATCGTGACACCCCTTCAAGACATCGTGGATTTCATCATCTATGATACATCTTCGTATCTTAATATCAGACCCTATGTGGAAAATATATCCACCAATCCAAGTGAACCATGCACTGCACTGAACAATTAATTTCCTTTCTCTTGATGAAAATTCTATTGGCAATTTCCCAATTGCCATATAATTCTCCACATCAGTGTACCAAGGCATATTAATAGTCACAACGAACAAGTGTTCATCTGGAAGTTGGTCTTCGACTGTCAAAGAGTTATGTTTTTTGGGTACACGAGACAAGAAATCTACAACAATATTCTCTCTTCTCGGTCGATCCTTAATGGTGATGTTGAATTCCTACAACAACAACAACAACCACCAAGTAACCTGACCATTAGTAATTGGTTGTTTGGCTAAATATCTAATAGCAGAGTGATCAATATACAAAACCATTGGATAGCCTGTTATATAGTGTCGAAATTTATTAATATCATGTATAACGGCTAAAAATTCTTTTTCTGTTACTGTGTAATTTAATTCGGGAGGAGTAATATTTTTGCTAATAAAATAAATAGCATAAGGTTTCTTGTCTTCTTCTTGTCCAAGGACAGTGCCTATAGCGATATCCTATGCGTCTGAAGAGATGTGAAATCTTAATTTCCAGTTTGGTCCTCTCAGCACTGGTGTTGTTGAAACTAACCTTTTAAGCTTTGCAAATACAACATCACACTTATCAAACCACTGAAATTCCACATTACCAATTAAAGCATGTAAAGGTGCAGCTATTCTTGAAAAAATTTCTACAAATCTGCGATAATATCCTGCACATCCAAGGAAACTACATACCTCGGTTTGTGTACGAGGTGTAGGCAATTTAAGGATTACCTCTATTTTTGTTGGATCTACCTTGATTCCATCTACAGAAACATAGTGTCCTAGTACCACACATTCAGTCATCATCATATGACATTTCTCATTACTCAAACATAGCCTATTAGCAATGCATCGTTCCAGTGCCTTCTCTAGATTGCTTAAATCTTGATCAAAGTCAGTGCCATAAGGGGTAAAATCGGCCATGTAAACTTCAAGTCCTTCATTAATTAAATCAGAAAATATGCTTAAAATAGATCTCTGGAATGTAGATGGAGCATTACATAATCCAAAGGGAAATACTTGATATGTGAAGGTACCCCAAGGACATGTAAATTTAGTTTTATCCTGGTCTTCTGGAGCAATCTGAATCTGATTGTAACTGCTAAATCCATCTAGAAAGGAGAAAAATTGCTTCCTTGCTAAAGTATCAAGGACCTGATCAATAAAAGGTAAGGGAAAAGGGTCTTTATGGGTATCTTTATTGAGTTCTCTGTAGTCTACACATATTCACCACTTACCATTATTATTAGGGATGATTACTAGTGGGGAGACCCACTAGCTGTCTAAAATAGGATATATGAAATCTACATCCAACAATTTTTGTAATTCTTCTTTGACAATGTCCCCGAGATGAGGGTTTAATCTTCGTTGGGGTTTTCGAATAGGTCAGGTATCTTTTTCAATATATATATGATGTGTACATAGTTGGGGATCAATTCCCTTCATGTCGGGATACTCCCAAGCAAAATCCTATTGGTATTTGGCAAGGATCTGGATTAATTTTTGTTGTTGTTGGTCATTCAAATTGGCGTTAATATTTAAAAATCTTCCTGGTGCGATTTCAACTGTAATGTTGTTATGGGCAGCAGTAGTGGGAATCTATTGCTCCATCAATTCTTCCAAAGGATCTCCCTGTGCTTCATTATATAAAACAACTTTTAGCATTTGACAGGTTGGGTTTCCTATAACAGTTGGGTTGTTAATGAAGCTATTGATCACATCATATTCTAGTTGGTTTTTGAGCCCAATAGATTCTTCTAGTGTGAGAGGAGATCGTAGGTTTTCTTCTGGATATCTAGGTGGTTGCAATTGTTGATGTATGATAGGAAGACTTGGTTTAGCTAGAGGATACAAGATAAGGCTCTTTATAGCACTTCCTCTAGCCATTGTCATGTTGCCTGTGCGACATCCTATGTATGCATCTGTCATTGCTAGCCACGGTCGTCCCAATATTAATGGGTGTCCATATAGTCTACTTATTGGGTTGATAAGTAGGAAATCAGCTGGGTACTCCCAAGAGTCGATTGAGACTGTTATATCTTGTAATGTGCCTACTGGTTTAACCACCAATCTATCAACCAATTCTAACATAGTTGAAGTAGGTTCGAAGGAGGTGATACCCAGGACATTACGGGTCTCAATGGTCAGAATATTGATGGATGCCCCCAAATCCACTAGTGTATTTGGAAAAAAACAACCCTGTATATGAACCGTTACCATGGGATTCCTTGAGTCTGTGTATTTGACTGGATCCTGCTTGCCTAGAATAAGATCGGACAAAGTTCCTACCATGTGAACAGTTGATGGATTCTTATTTTTCCTTTCGAGCTTCTTCCCACATAATTCTTTAATTGTTTTCGCATAAATTGGGATGTCTTGTAAAGCCTGTAGGAGTGGGATTTTAACACATAGATTCTTTAGTTCCCCAACGATATCAAAGTTAGGATATATGGATGGTTTTTCTATCATTAGTCTCTCGAGAAACGGGGGAGGAGAAATTACGTCTTTATCAGGATTTTGTTGCTCGACTATATTTTCCCCCTGTTTTGTTTCTTCTATTATGACCACAGTCGATGGATTTATTGTTGGTTGTCTATCATTCTCATTCTCCTGTTATTGATGAATGTCACTTTCCTCAAGAGAAATTACACGCCCTGATCTCAACCGAAGTTCGTTGCACCCTACAAAGTTTTTTCCACCCTCCAAATTCTCGACAATTTGCACGAGTTGGACTGGTTTGTTATTAGGATTTGATTCAGGTTGAGCTGGTAATTGAGGGCACATTTGAGGTTAGGGATTTTGGGGCAATTGAAGTGGAGCCTATAAAGTGGGTTGATCTTAAGGAGCCATTCCCATGGGTTGATTAGTCATTCCCATGGGGTGCTACCAGTTTTGAGTCCAACTGGGGGCTTGGGTGGTTGTGCTAGTCCATTGTGAAGGAAAGGGGTTATTATTTGAATTCTTCCAAAATGGGGTAGAGTATTTCAAGTTAGGCCAAGTAGGATTAGCAACTGGTTGATTTGGCCAGGGTGTAGTAGGATATTGTTGGGACTGCCAGGTGGGGTTAGAAAATGGTTGGCCCTTCCATGTGTTTCCATAATTATGTTGTTGATTATACTATCCAGAAAAGAAAGAAGAAGGATCTTGTAGCATACCTGGGGGGCGAACCTACCATTGGTGATGTTGAGCCATCAGATATACCAGTTTTGTTTCCTCTTCTTCTTCTTTAAAGGAAAATTTTAGTCCTGGGAGTGATGGACATTTCTTTGTCGCATGGTCTTTGGCACAGATGGCGCAGGTTCAAACCATGTCCAAGGGACACTCCCTTGAACCATGTTTCCTCCTGCACCATGGGAAAAATATAGCCAGCAACTGTTCTAATTCCCCTTGTTTCTATTTAACCTACAAAACATCCAATTGTGTAGTCAGAGCACCCAAAATGTCAGTTTTAAAATTTTCTAAAAGATTACCAATCTTTGCTTGGGTTACACTTGCGCTAGTAATGTTGCTACTTTTGGTGATGGGGGCTTGTATTCCCGATCTGGTTCGTGTACTACAGTGCGAACACCTGATACACAATTGGACAAACTAATCATATGTTTCTTGATAAATATCTATTTTTCCTATCAAATTCAATGTTTCTACCCATTCACCCTTCATACCTTTTATTAGAGTGGCTTTAAGTACCTCACCTGGTAGTGTACCGTAAGGTGATCTCTATAGGTTATATTGAAACCTTTCAACATATTCTTCTAGTGTTTCATTTTCTTTTGCAATCATTTTAAAGATTTCATCCTTTAAATCCCTAGCTCTACAATAGTCTTGATATTTCGTAAGGAAGGCTTGTTTCATTTCATCCCATGAATTTATAGTTCCTCCCCCTACTCCCATAAACCATCGTAAAGTTTCTCCTTTCAAAGTGGAAGGAAATAGATTTAGTTTATGGGGTTCAAAGGTATAGTCATAGCCTCTACACAGGACATCAAACTCGAATAAGAATGTATCAAGGTCCTTTGAGATCAATCCATTGAAGGTTGGAATATTTTGTAGTGGACTGGATTTCATTGGGGCATTAGTAACCGGATCAACTATAGGATATTCCAAAGTGGAAGTTTGAGGTTGCAGCTGATTTTGTTGTGCCCTTTGGTCAAAAATGTGCCAACAATCTTCAGGGATTTCTTGTTTTGGGTGTTATGTTCAGGGTGGTTGATTACTTGGTCCCTTAGGAGATTTGATCGCGCTACCTATGTCTTGGATTTCAAGTGTTCCTTCTCCTACCAAAATCATAGGAGATCTAGGTTTAGATGGTTGTGGGTTTGCCTCAGTAATTCCACTGGTCTCCCTTTCTCCCTCTCTCAAATTACAAGAATTTCCCTCACCTAAAGGAATGAAAAGTGGAGTATGTATATTTTGGAAAGTCTGTTCAGTTCCTTCAGTTCTGCTATGAACCTCAACATGAGCTGCAATTGGTGAATTTGTTTCTTGAGGGACTCGAGTAGAACCTTTTCGAGGTCCAACTGAGGCTTGAGATTCATCTTTTTTGATAATTTCATCTATAAAAGTGCTCCTTCCAGGGGGCACTAGGCCCTGGGATTTTATAGTTTTTGGTAAGGTTTTTTGCTTTTCAGGTTCTTTCTTCTTAGTCATACACACCGACACAAATTCTATGCACCTATGTAACCTCTATGCATCAGCTGAAGGTAGGCTTTGGCACAAGAATTTTACTAGTTCTTCACCATCACTAGTTTGTGTAAATGATTGTTCGTGAATTTAGAAATTAATGGTTGTATGATATATATATTTCTCACTAACGCTCTATAAAAGAATTAAAATTGTCTTCCATTTCCGAATTTTGGAGCATTTCTAATTAAAAGGGTTTCCCTTCTTTTATGTTAAGAAAATAGTATGTTGTCACTTATTGTTATTAATCTAAAAACTCTCTTCATTTTTATGCCTATTTGTGGGCCCGTACAATGCAAACAAGTGAATCTTGGGCCTATTGAAGATATCAACCCAAAATATAAAATAATTATAAAACATTTAATTTGTACTGTAGTTATAATTACTACCAGTGCAATTATTGTCCTTTACCCGCACAATTGTCGCAATGTTAGTTCCCGCACCTTGTCTAATGATGGTAATTGCGTCAAGTATTTGATATGCATTATTGTAGTCATACTATTGTTGGAATGCATCATAGATGGTATTTGCATCAGTCATTTGACATGCATTATTGTAGTCGGATTATTGTAGGAATACATTATAGATGGTGATTGTGTCAACCAATTGTTATATGATATTGAAGTTGAATAATGCTTACACATGGTTGGCTTCCTTATAGTTTCCTAATTGGTAATGTAATTAGCTTACTTTTGCRCCATGGATATAAAATTGATKATTACTCTTGCGCCATGAAAATAAAATTGATGATTACTCTTGTGCCATAAAATTAAAGTCAATGTATGATTGATTGAGTAAATAGATTCTCTCATGCCATTAAATTGATGTATGTTTGTAATAGAATTTATTGCATCTGRATAATTGATAATTAAGATGGATGGATTGATCTAGATGATTCTTGTCTTGATTATGTTAGTGGGATTTAGACACCTCCTTGTTCCTCAAAACAGTCGCCAGCCCTGAGACCTTATGTGGTCAAATTCAATCAGATGAATCATGGGCTTGAGAATTTCATATGTGTCTTGGAGGTCCTAACCTTGTAGGATAGGTTGGGCAGGTAGTGTCCTTATGATATCTTATGTGATGATTTGATCTTGCATCGCTATATTATGACCCTTGTCAATTATGTTTCATTATCTAATGTGATGAAGTGTTGATTATGTATCGTTACTAATTATGTTAATGCATTGACTTTGTGTCGTTATCAATTATGTTAATGCTTGACTTCATGTCATCATTAAATTGGTTGATGTGTTGATAGCATTGTTAATTAATTATGTTGTGGTGATTTTATTTTTCCCAACGCAATAAAAAAAAAATTTACCTTGTACATTGTTATTTGTTATAGCAACGGAGGGGTCGTTACATGTGGTATCAGAGCGGGTTCAACCCTGTGACTTGTGATCATTACGCCTTCCATTGTATTAAACACTTGATTAATAACTTATTTCTAATTAAAATTGAATTGTGCCCATGCAGGTAATCATGGTTAGAGGAAGTCATAGAGGTAGACGATGTGGTGCTAGCGGAGGAGGTGCGATGCCTCCAGTACCATCCACGCCCGAGAGGTCTAACCCCCAAGGAGAAGAATAATTCATTGGATAGGAGCAGATTGTTTTGGGGGATGTGGTTGGATTGATGAGTTACTTTCAGAGGATGTTAGAGGCCTTGATTAACTGACTAGATAGAGATGAGGCCAAGGTGCCAATACCCAATGAGGGTTCACAACGCGCTCTAGCTGGTAGTGGTAGAATTCACAGATAACTCGAGAAGGTGAAGTTTCTCGAGTTCATGGGAGCCATGGACAGCTCAGCCACCAAGGCATGGTTGGAGAACATGGAAATGTGCTTCGCACTTCACGACTACACCTCCAACATGAAAGTCTGCATGAAGGTATTTCAACTGAAGGAGAGCGCTCTTCTATGGTGGAAGACGCTCCTACCTCAACTGAACATGGTCGTCGAAGACATGTCATGGGAATTGTTCGAGGAACGGTTTCAAGAGAGGTATTTTTCAAAGGAATTCATTGAGATCCAACTCAATGAGTTCAATGCCTCACGATAGGGTGGTCATACGATGCCCGAGTATGAGGCCTGATTCATGCAGCTTCTTAGGTATGCTCCACATCTGAACATCGAGAAGCTAAAGGTCAACAAGTTTGTGTTCGGCCTTAAATTTAGCATTCATGCAGAGGTGAGGATCCTAATGTCTCAGACGTTGCACGATGCAGTCTAGAAGGCCCTCGTACCTGAGGAAGAGCTGACCAATGGGTTTTAGGGCAGGACTCCTTCAAGACCAACTGGAAAAACGACATTGGGTGCACAGCGGTATCAAACACCAGCCAAACATACATCAAGGTGTTGGGATATGTCGAGAGGATCCACGTTCACAACACCATGATGATTGGTTCCTCAGTGGGGTACCCCCTATATAGGACCACCTCATTAGTAGCAACGTCGCCTGCAGTAGCAGTAGTTTAGGCCTGTTCAATAGGACAAACTAGGATCTTAGGCTGGAAGGCCAACAGCTTCTACTTCGGGGACCATGAGCACTGGACCGAAGACCAGATGTTGGACATGTGGAGAGCCACGATACTGGCAAGATTGTCTAGTTGAGAGGGCCAGAGCGGTCGGATTAACAGGACACACTACGGTTGGAGATTTGGGCAAGGCCAATAGGATTCATGCACCAGTGAATAACCGCCAGGCCGAGCACCAGTCCACTGTGCTCAAGACATCAGGTACCATCACCGACCAAAATCTTAGTATTTTGATAGATCCTGGTGCTACAAAGATATTTATTTCTAGTGCAACGTTGAAAATAATTAAGGTAAAGGTAGTCGAACAGGACAAGTTTAGATATGTAGAAGTGGCTTCGAGTGCCAAATAGAAGGTTGGAGGAAGGGTTACGAACTGTCCCATTAACTTGGTAGATTTTGTAACGAAGTCTGACTTATGCGTCATGACATTAGGATCTTATCACGTCATGATCAGTATGTACTGGTTGGAATCGCATGATGCGATACTCAACTGTAAGATGAAGCGGTTGAGTTTGACCGATGATGAGGGAACGAGAAGAGTGATCGTAGGAAGAAACCATGGAGTGTCCTTGAGGTTTATTTCTTCCCTACAGTTGCAAAAGATCATGTGTAAAGGATGTAAGTTATATGCAATCTTAGCGCTAAATGAAAGGGTCGAGGTAGAAGGATTAGAAAACCTTCCAGTCGTATGAGAGTTTGCTAACGTGTTTCCAGAGGAGTTACCAAATTTGTCACCCGAAAGAGAATTGGAGTTTACAATCGACTTGAAACCTGGAACTGAACCAATAGCAAGAGCACTTGATCAGATGTCAACGCTTGAGTTACAGGAGTTGAAATGCAATTGAGGGAGTTGTTGGACCTGGGAATTATACGTCCAAGCATGTCACCTTGGGGTGCGCCTGTTATTTTCATAAGAAAGAAGGATGGGTCGTGGAGACTTTGTATTGACTACCATCAATTGAACAAGGTGACGATCAAGAACCAGTATCTGTTGCCAAGAAAAAACGATTTGTTTTATCAAATGAAGGGAACGATGGTGTTTTCAAAGATCGACTTGAGATCAGTATATCACCAGTTACGAATTAAAGAGGAATATATTCCTAAGACCGCATTCAAGACGAGGTTCGGAAACTATGAGTTTACGGTTTTACTGTTTGGACTAACAAATGCCCCGGGGTTGTTCATGAGTTTCATGAATGGGGTGTTTCGTAAATACTTGGACAAGTTTGTTCATGTATTCATTGATGACATACTAATATATTCCCAAATGACAAAAGAACATGACGAACATTTACGCTTGGTACTACAGTGTTTATGGGAAAACAAATTATACAGGAAACTATCGAAATGTTCTTTTTACCAATCAAGGAGTCATTACTTAGGGCATGTTGTATCCGACAAAGGAATAGTTGTGGATCCAGCGAAGGTAGAGGCTATTATGGAATGGCCTATGATGAAAAATGTACTAGAAGTACATAGCTTTATGGTTTTAGCAGGATATTACCGACAATTCATTGAAGGTTTTTCGAAGATAGCAAATTTGATCATGGAATTGCAGAAGAAAAACAAGAAGTTTGTACGGACCGAGAAGTGTGAGGAAGCATTAAAAGGCTCAAGTGGTTGTTGATGAAAATCCCGATACTAAAAGTCCCCGACATGGACAATGAATTCTTTGTATGCATAGATGCATCCAAGGAAGGATTAGGTGGATTCTTGATGCAAGACGTTCGAGTGATCACTTACATCTCAAGGAAATTAAGAAAGCATGAGGAGAACTAAGCAACACATGATTTGGAGTTATTGGCCATTATGTATGCCTTGACAATGTGGAGACACTATCTGATTGGATAGAAATTTGAACTAAAAACAAATCAGTGTGGATTGCAGCAAATATTTACGTAGAGTGACTTGAATGCACGACAAATGCGTTGGTCAGAATTACTTAGCGAATACGATTTTGAGATTACGTACATTAAAGGAATAGTGAACAGAGTGGCAGATGTGTTGAGTTGAAGACCACGCATATTCTCGGTGATACCTCTTCAAATGAATCTTCAAGAAAATATTCTAACTATACAGATCGACGATGACTGGTATAAAGAGGTGAAGGAAAATATCAAGCAAGATACCATGACGGTACCAAAGTTTGAAGGTTATACATTGGACAACAATGGATTAATGAGGTATAATAACCAAATTTACGTACCTCCTAATGACAAATTAAGAATTTTGATTTTATGTGAAGCTCATAGAGTAGTGTACATGGCTCATCCAGGAATCACGAAGATGAGGGAAGACATTGAGCCTTTATTCTTCTGGAAGGGGATGAAAGTAGACATAGTTGGCTATGTGGCGAGATGTCTGGAATGTCAGCAAGTGAAAGTTGAACATAGACAATCGGTGGGATTACTACAGCCAACGCTATTCCGGAATTGAAATGGGAGGTCATTTCAATGGACTTTATTGTTGGATTGTTGCTGACGACAAGGAGGCATGACTCGATTTTCATGGTAGTTGACACTTTGATGAAGAATGCACATTTTATTCCTATGCGTACGATGTAACAGGCACCAAACATAGCTATAGTTTTTATCAATGATATTGTAAGATTACATGGCGTGCTAAAAAGGATCATATCCGATAAAGGATCAGTGTTTACAGGACGTTTTTAGACCTGATTCCAAGAGCCCTAGTGGACACAACTGAACTTTAGTACAACGTATCACCCTGAGACATACAGGCAGACAAAATGAATGAACCAAATTTTGGAAGATATCTTGTGTATGTATGTAATGGTCCAATAGAAGCGTTGGGAATAATTCTTTCCACTGGTAGATTTTGCGTACAACAACAGCTATCAAAGTACCATTAAGATGGCACCATTTGAGTTTCTTTACGAACGACCGTGTCAGACGTCGTTGAGATGGGATCGACTTGAGGATAGGGTCCTGGTCAGACTAGAAGTGATCCAAGAAACAAAAGAACAAATGTAAACGATAAGACAAAGGATTAAAGAAGTGCAATATCAACAGAAGAGTTATGTTGATGCGCATCACATTGACCGTAATTATGAAGTTGGCAACCGAGTTTTCTTGTGGATGAAACTACACAAGAGTTCAATCAAGTTGGGAAAGGGTGCTAAACTCTATCCTAGGTTTGTGGGACCTTTCAAATTTATGGAAAATAAGGGACCCATGGCCTATCGACTAGCCTTTCCTGATTATTTGAGGTGTATGCACGATGTATTTCATGTATCTATTTTGAGACACTATGTTAGTGATCCTACACATGTGATTGGTATGAGTTCTTTGCAGGTGTCAGATGAGGGTGCACTCACAGTGGAGATAATCTGTATTATGGACCATCATATTCGACAGCTACGATGTTGAACAGTCGATTAGGTCAAGGTCCAGTGGGACAATTATAGTCCACACTTGATTACATGGGAGGACACATATGATATGCGCCAACAGTTTCTGTATTTATTTGATAGATTAGACATATAGATATTGTCAGATGCTTTTATTACTGCATTTTATATACTGATCTGGATGGATCTAGGGAACATCAAAGAAGTTTCAAAAGTGTCCCAGAATGCACAGAAGCGACCTAGGATGCTCAGAATGGCTTCAGTATACAGAAAAAGGGCAAAAATAAAAGTTCTCAAAACTCCATTAAAAGTACATTATTGTGAAGAGCACATCGCAATATTTCCAACGACACAAACGGCTCATCAAACGGAGTTATGGATCAAAAGTTATAAGCAGTCAAAGTTCTAGTCAACCTAGTCCAGTGAGTAGGGATGAGTCAGCATCCGTTCTGCTGATGTCAGCATCCATACGGATGATGTCAGTGTCCATACAGAGTATGTGGCAAGTGTAGAGAGTGACACATGTCACGATGATTTCAGTATGATGTCAGCGTGCCACACGGAAACACAAGAGGCTGCCACATGTCACTCAGATTTGAGCTTTTCAAGGTGCCACGAGGCCGAATAAAAATGTGCCACATGGCACCCCCAAGTGATGCCACATGGCACCACCTAGAAGGTGACACATGTTCAGGATGATGTGGACGTTCTAGTACAGTGGTGACGTCAAGAACCGGGTGGATGAATCAGAGGTTTCCATGTGTCCCAATGGGGAGGCACCACGTGGCACCCCAGAAATGCACAATATCAATCTGTGAAAAAATATATTTAAAGAACCGCCAAATATGGCGGTAGTTCCACCAAGTTAGGGGAATATTCCACCAACCGCCAAATTTAGTTGTCCGCTAACCTTCTCGCTATATTTACCAGTGGTGCGCCAAAATATTTTTAACCATGCACCAAAAGGGGAGGCCCGTGGGATTCGAACCCGAGACCTCTGCCAACCTACAACTTAATTTAGCCTCCGCTAACCGCTCCGCCAATGGAATCATTTATTATACAACTGCCTGAAAATGTTACATAAGCAGGGATCCAGTTCTGAGTTCAAGGCAGCGTGTGCATAGAGCAGACACACAAGTGCACGGAGTACTAAGCGCATCCGTACGTCCTGGTATGGCCTATATGGACTGCATGGATTTTGGCACGCAAATCAAGGTGAGGGTGCCTCTTGGGTCCAGAAAGTGCTCGACTCGGATCGAGGCGTGGAGATAGTCATTTTTAGGTAAAATGACGCCACGAATGCAGTGGTGATGTTAGTTTCCTGATCTAAGAAAAACTTCAGTAGCTTAATTCCTGAATTATTCATTTATTGCAAAGGCAGTGGCACGATAACCAAGGTAGAGGTGTCTCTTAGGCCTGAAAGTGTCTGACTCAGATGGAGACGGTTTGACAGTCATTTTTGGGTAATTCGACGACGCGAATTCAATGACAATGTCTATTTTTGCAGCAGAGCTTTCGATCAACATTCTAAGTGTTGGAGAAGCCAATGTAAGCATGCTTTTCAGTATGTTGTTTTGTCATTAAATGTTGCAGCATAGCATGTGTGTTATAGGTCTGAAGGAGTAGAGAGAAGCTGCAGCAAGGCAAAAAGATTAGCTTATTCCTTCTATCTATTTGTTTATGATCTTGTTTCACATCAAATCAATTAGTTATATGTGACAGAGAAATTGTGGCACTTGCACGACAAGTGGCCAATGAAGCAGTTCTAATTCTCGTGGGTTCTAGGATCTTTTGTATGGGTTGCATATTTATGTTTTGGATTTGAGCAGCAGATCTAAGGATTTTTATGGCTCCATGTTGATGGGGGTCATATTTTATTCTAAATCATTTTTTTTATGTATTGAGTATGTGGGAATGATGTCCATGTCAGCATCATGGATGCCTCATGAGTAGAACTTGTGAAGCTGATACATTCTTGATCACATTTCGATATCTTGTTGCCATCACCGAAGAGGGACTTTGGCCTTACAACTTGTAAAGGAGAGACATCATTACATCAAGAAGAATAAAGCGGTCAAGATTTGGAGCATGACCCATAGAGGTAGCCCACTGCAAGGGTGAACTCCGTTATCAAGTGAAGTGTCTTATCCATTATGTGTGTTATGTTCTTATGTCGTTTTTCCATGAATTTCCGCACATAGGATGTTAAAATAAAGCGTGGCATATTGCACATAAGGAAGACTAAAGAGGTTTTCATTCACTTCCAATTCAAGCACATAGACTTCAACTTTACCTTTTATTGCATATCGCTCAAGTAAAACGATCTATAACTGACCCTTTTTAAGGAGTGACAAAATTGACCAACTATTGGAAACTTATCGCTCTCGGGTTTAGATCATGTGGTATCAGAGCAGGATTGATATCGATTGCAGGTGTTGAAGTTAAGAATGAAAAGGTCACCAAAACAATCATGGTTCGATGACCTTAAAGAGCTCAACCAAATGCTTCAAGCAGAGAATGTTGGATTGAAGACATTGTTGCATGTTGTAGAAGAAGAGAACCAAAGGTTGCAAGAGCAGTTGCAAGCCATGAAGATGCAGACAGAGGAAGGTTCTACAAATGAGATGGCGATAAGACCATCTTGTGGCCATGGCAACTTCACCAGTTATGGGTGCGAGCATGACAGTGAAAATGCATGTACACTTTGTCAAACAAATGAAGATGAGCTTCATGCATCCAGAAGCCAAGGAGGATTCCTAGAAGCATCTTCCACTGATCCTTCTCACTGGGAACAACTGGACACATCTCAAGGAGCAAACCAAGGGTCCCAGTTTGAGGTGGAGGTCAATAAACCATGTATAGTTCCTTTATTGATTAATGTTGATGATTATTTGGAAATCCTTGAACAACATGCCTCTTGCATCGGCTTAAAGTTGATGAGAAAAATGGGATACGAAGGAGGAGGCCTTGGAACCAATGGCCAAGGTATTGTGGATCCCATCGAGGCAGTGGTTTGGCCTCAATATGTTGAGATAGCATATGTCCCAAAGGATTTTGGAGAAAGCTCCAAAACCATTCGGGATGAAGACCCAAGGACAGTCACTGAGACTCAAGAGGTCAATAGTTCATCAAGAGATGAAATTGATTCAGTATAGGTCGAGAGCACAACTTCTCATGATCAAGGATTTGAGACATCTCTAGGGAGAGATGAGAATCACAGTGATAGAGTTGAGACCAACTCTTCTTGCCAGTCTGACTCCAGAGGAAAATCACCGAGGTATAAGAAATCTCGAAACTCTAAAATGCCATTTGATTATAAGTATGGTAATCGTATAAAACAGAGCTTTTGGCATCAAAGACCATGCACTTTTTGTGGATTGAATAACCATGTAGTGTCCCAGTGTTGGAAGAGAAAATTCTTGTGCAGGAAGGTTATGGCAACCAGGAGAAGGGCGAGGATGGCAGATTGTTTTCCACACACGGAAAAGAGCAGGGGGGATGCACCTCTGAAGGAGAAAGGCTAATGCATCCATTGTAACAGAGATGGGCATCAAGAGGCCACTTGTTGGGCCTTACATCCAGATCTACATCAAAAGAGGGACAAGAAGACCCGACAGACATCTTCGAGAGAGACAGTCAGTCAGGCAGTGTTGCAGTAAAATCCGCCACCAGAAGAAGACCAACTACCAAAGAAAGGACAACTCGATAAAGAGGATGTGTTCGGCAAAATAGTTGAAAAAATGGGGAAAATCCTTTTGAGTTAGTCGAGAGTGGCCATGTTTGTAAATCACATGTTTCCATTCAGACCCCATAGAAGGGTATTGTGTAAAAGTGGTAATTGTTGATATCACTTCTTTTTTTTGGCACATGTTGATATTATTAAGCCTTGTGAGGTAGTTTGGGTAAAGGTTTCTTATTGTAAGTCCAATGGACATGAAACTTAATGTAATGACTTTTGGGGACCAAAATTATTTTCAGTTGGGAAACGTGATTCGGATGGATCTAGGGAACATCAAAGAAGTTTCAGAAGTGTCCTAGAACACACAAAAGTGACCCAGGATGCTCAGAATGGCTTCAACAAACAGAAAAAGGGAAAAAAATAAAAGTTCCAAAAATTCCCTTAAAAGGACATGATCACGAAGAGCGCATCCCAAGATTTCCAATGGTGCAAACGGATCATCAAACGGAGTTGCGGATCAAAAGTTATAAGCAGTCAAAGTTTTGGTCAACCAAGTCCAGACAGTAGGGATGAGTCAGCATCCGTACTGCTGACATCAGCATCCATACAGATGGTGTCAGTGTCCATACAACCTATGTGGCAAGTGTAGAGTGACACATGTCATGATGACATCATCATGCCACGTGGCAGCACGAGAGGCTGCCTCGTGTCACTCGAATTTGAGATTTTCAGGGCACCACGTGGATGAGTAAAAATGTGCCATGTGGCACCCCCAGGTGATGCCACGTGGCACCACCTAGAAGGTGCCACGTGTCCAAGATGACGTGGATAGTCTGGTACAGTGGTGACATCAGTAGTCAGGTGGATGAATCAGACGTTGCCACATGGCCCAATGGGGAGGTGCCACGTGGCACCCCCAAAATGCACAATATCAACCCGTGAAAAAATATTTTTAAAAAAAAGTATTTAAAGAACCACCAAATATGGTGGAAGTTCTGCCAAGTTAGGGGAATATTCCACCAACTGCAAAATTTAGTTGTCTTCTAACCTTCTCGTTATATTTAGCAGGGGCATGCCAAAACGGTTTTAACCATGCGCCAAAAGGGGAGGCCCGTGGGATTCGAACCCGGGACCTTCGCCAACCTACGACTTAATTTAGCCTCCGCTAACCGCTCCACCAACGGAGTCATTTATTAAACAACTGCCTGGAAATATTATATAAGTAGGGATCCGGTTCTGAGTTCGGGGCAGCGTGTGCATAGAGCAGACACACGAGTGCACGGAGTTTTCCAAATGTTTTTAAACTGTCATCAACATCACGAATTAGTTGAGTGACTATCAGTGAATCATCCATGGGATCTTTGCCAAACATTTTTAAACTGTCATCACCATCAGGAATTGGCCTATTGATTGTCATTGAATCATCCCTAGTCTCTTTCCAAACATTTTTAAACTGTCATCACCATCATGAATTGGTCTATTGACTGTCAACAAATTTTCCCTATGCTCTTTTCCAAACATTTTTAAACTGCCATCACCATCACGAATTGGATTAATAGAATGTCAGTGAATCATCCCTGGGCTTTGGCCAAACTTTTTTAAACTTTCATCACCACCACGAATTGGTTTATTTGATTGTCAGCGAAATTCCTTGGGCTCCTTGCCAAACATTTTTGAATTGTCTTCATATCACGAATTGGTTTATTTGACTATCAGTGAAACTCCTTGGGCTCCTTGCCAAACGTTTTTGAATTGTCTTCACACCACGAATTGGTTTATTTGACTAAAATTCATTGGGCTCCTTGCCAAACAAATTGTCTTCACATCACGAATTGGTTTCTTTGACTGTCAGCGAATTTCCTTGGGCTCATTGCCAAACGTTTTTGAATTGTCTTCACATCACGAATTGGTTAATGATTGTCGGTGAAATTCCCTGGGCTCTTGCCAAACGTTTTTAAATTGTCTTCACCATCACAAATTGGTTTAATTGATTGTCAAGGAATTTTTCTTGTCTCCTAGCCAAACATTTTAACACTGTCTTAACCATCACGATTGGGTTCAATGCCTGGCAATGAATTTCTTGGGCTCTTTGCAAAATGTTTAAGATTGTTATTCACCATCATTAATTTGTGGAAATGACTGTTCGCGAATTTAGAAATTAATGGTTGTATGATATGGTTATTTCTCATTGATGCTCTATAAAAAAAAAAAACTTGTCTTCCAATTCCGAATTTTGGAGTATTTCTAGTTAAAAGGGTTTCCCTTCTTTTATGTTAAGAAAATAGTATCTTGTCACTTATTGTTATTAATCTAAAATTTCTCTTCATTTTTATGCCTATTTGTGGGCCCATGTAATGTAAGCAAGTGAATCCTAGGCCTATTGAAGATATCAACCCAAAATATAAAATAATTATTAAACATTTAACTCGTTATGCCGCTATAATTACTACCAGTGCAATTATTGTTCCTTACCCGCACAATTGTAGCGATATTTGTTCCCACACCTTGTCTAATGATGGTAATTGCGTCAAGTATTTGATATGCATTATTATAGTCGGACTATTGTTGGAATGCGTCATAGATGGTATTTGCGTCAGTCATTTGACATGCATTATTGTAGTCGAGCTATTTAAGGAATGCATCATAGATGGTGATTGCGTCAATCAATTGTTATATGATATTGAAGTTGAATAATGCTTACACATGGTTGGCCTCCTTATAGTTTCCTAATTGGTTATGTAATTATATTACTTTTGCGCCATGTATATAAAATTGATGATTACTCTTGCGCCATGAAAATAAAATTGATGATTACTCTTGCGCCATGAAATTAAAGTTGATGTATGATTGATTGTGTAAATAGATTTTCTCGCGCCATTAAATTGATGTATGTTTTTAATAGAATTTTTCGCACCTAAATAACTGATAATTAAGATGGATTGATTGATCTAGATGATTCTCAACTTGATTATGTTAGTGGGATTTAGACACTTCCTTGTTCCTCAGAATAGTCGCCATCCCTGAGACCCTAAGTGGTCAAAATCAATCGGATGAATCCTGGGCTTGAGCATTGCTTATGTGTCTTGGAGGTACTAACCTTGCAGGATAGGTTTGGCGGGTAGTGTCCTTAAATTATCTTATGTGATGAGTTGATCTTGCATCACTATTTTATGATTCTTGTTGATTATGTGTCGTTATCTAATGTGATGAAGTGTTGATTATGTATCGTTACTAATTATGTTAATGCATTGACTTTGTGTTGCTATCAATTATGTTAATGATTGATTTCGTGTCGTCACTAAATTGGATGATGTGTTGATAGCGTTTCTAATTAATTATGTTGTGACGATTTTATTTTTTCTAATGCAATAAAAAAAAATACCTTGTACATTGTTATTTGTTATCGCAATGGAGGGGTCGTTACACTTCACCAAATTGGACCTTCGCTCCAGTTATCACTAGATCAGAATGAAGGAAGCATATATTCCAAAGATCGCTTTCAAAACTCATGAAGGTCATTATGAGTTCTTGGTAATTCCTTTTGGGATTTGTAATGCTCCATATACCTTCCAAAGTCTCATGAATAAAATTTTGAAGCCCTACCTTCAGAAGTTTGTTCTAGTTTTATTTGATATCATTTTTATTTACAGGAGCACTTAGGATTCCCATCTTCAACATGTGGACAAACTACTCCAATTGTTATGGGGCCATCAATTATTCGTAAAAAATTCCAAGTTTTCTTTTCGGGCAAGTGAGGTCGAATACTTGGGACACATTGTTAGCTATGACGGAGTATGCATAGACCCCACCAAGATTCAATCCATGCAGGATTGGCCACATCCTAATACCTTGAGAAGCCTTCAGGGTTTCCTTGGCCTCATAGGATATTATAGGAAATTTGTCCACGATTATGGAAAAATTGCCAGGCCATTGACAAACCTTCTTACGAAGAATTCATTTTAGTGGACCCCTGCAGTAGAGAAAGCCTTCCTAGATTTGAAGTAGGCCATGTGTACTATCCTCGTCTTAGCAGTCCCTGACTTTAACAAAACGTTTTTGGTTGAATCGGATTCTTCAGGCACTAGCATTGGTGTAGTTCTTACCCAAGATGGTCGAACTCTTGCTTTCACTAGCCAGGCTTTGAGTGGCTGCAATTTAGGAAAATATACACATGAAAAGGAAATGATTTCCATTCTTGATGTTGTGTACACTTAGCGACCATGTATATTGGGGCTTTGTTTTCATATCAAAATCGATCACCATAATCTCAAGTATTTCCTTGAGCAGAGGTTCTCATCCCCATAACAAAATAAGTGGTTAACCAAAATACTGGGCTATGATTATGAGATCATCTATAAGAAAGGAAAAGAAAATGTCATGATAGATGCATTGTCCAGAAAATATGAAGATGAAGGTTCTCTCTTTTCTCTATCATTATCAATCCCTCATTGGATTGATGAACTTCGGTGTTAATGGCTTGCCCATCCCACTATCTCACAGATAATTCAACGAATTCGAACTGACACTATTCCTCCCACTGGCTATACTTGGCAAGCCAATGTACCTAGATATAATGATCACATGGATTTGTATCTGGATTCAACACTTAAGCCAAGGATCTTAAATGATTTTCATTCTTCTGCCTGTTAAGAACCTAAATAGATCTACAAATATAATCAGCACAAACACTGAATATACAATAGATCCACAGAGAAAGATAGAAGAAACCACACTATATTATTACCAAACCCTTGAGGTAGTGAAAAACCATACAATGGATCCTATTATGGAAGGGATCCTCTTCTATTCACTTGCCTCTTCGAGGGGGCATCCTCCTATTGAGCTACCGCTCCAAATACAATACTCTTTTCATGTCCCCTTACATTGCTTGAACCCCTTTATATAGTGCTACCATCACCTAAAAGCATTCTAGAGGAGGAATCTTCTAGAAGTAGAACCTTCTAAGAAGTCTTCTTACATTTATTATATCTAACTACTCATTTATTATATCTAACTACCATAGTGGGTCTTATTTAATAATATAGT
>ML867468.1:8236-21152 GCA_009831015.1 Picea engelmannii
GTGTTGTAGGTACCTTGAGGCCCATTGACATCACTGGTGGGTCATCTCGCATCGGTTAACGACATTCATTAATGGCCGGTAATCCGATGATTTCTGTTTGTGTTCGACTCCAGAACATTCATTCACACAAACCAGAATTGTACTAGGGGTAGAGATTTGAAGTTGTTGAAGACATGATTTCAGTTGATCTTTTTTAGGACAGAACAAAAGCCAGGTTCAGGAATCATCATCAGATAATTTGCTGCTATAAACAGGAAGTTTTTCTCAGCAGGATATTATTGGTTAAAATTTATCTGCAGATTCCTGAGTGTTTCATCAGTACCAGTCAGTACCAGCACAGAGTTCATTAGCTACAGTGGTCATCAGAGATACAAGAGCAATTATAATTTTCGCGCCCTGCAGATCCAGACTTGACTTCAAAAGAAAATTCTACAGCAAGACTTGCATAACAAAAGGGATAGGTAATTTAACTCAGGTATGCTTAGTTCATGTTGATTTACTGTATTAATTTGCATATTAATAGTTTGAACTAAGGATGCCTTGTTTACTCCATAATGTTTCATCATACCCACAACCTGTACCTAATGAACCAACCCACATTGACATTCCATATCATGAAAATGCACCACATTACCGGAGCTGAGTTCGACATGACTCGTATATGATGACACTCTACACTCATGTACGGATATCATAATTTTTCTACACACCATCGATCCCCACGACAATTCAAATGTTCTCCAATGATTTTCCTCCCAACTAAATCCTTCATCACATTCTCTTCCTTCGTCGCCCTCATCCAAATTTCGCTGCTCACACATAGACCTTCCCTGTGATATCAAGTGGAACCATGGTGGAAAATCGCCATGAACCGGAGACATACGCAGACTTAGAGGCCCTTCTGGAGTATGAGGAAACCAGAGATATTTTTAAGAGAGCAGGATGGGAGCCGTTTCTAAGGAAATTCGATGGGTATAATGATGCAATTACACTTCAGTTTTCTCTGCATTTTCAGGGTAGGTTCGCTAAAGTGGGCGAACTCGAGTTCGAATTCATGGAGAAATTTATTTCAGAAGCAATTCAACTGTCCACCACTGGTCAGAGATGGACAAAGGGTCATCCTGTTGATAAAAATCTCTGTACGCAACTTTTGAAACCACAGTACCGGGAAACATAGTGGTACGAGGGAACATCGCGGTCATGGTTGGAACCACAGTGGGCTCAATTGTTAGCCATCCTCCAACGTTATCTCACATGTGAAGGACGGTATACCATCGTATTTCCCTGCCATGCCCGACTTCTGTTGCACTTCAAAGGTAATCATCTGCTGAACATACCTTTCTTTCTGTTGAAAAGTTTAAAAAAGATGGTCGAACAGGTACGAAAGGCCAAAGATTTTCGTGGAAGTCTATTCCATTTTGGTCTTGTTAAGATATTGATTAAGTTTGCACTGTCCAAGAAGCAAGAAACGTGGGATATGTTCACTGTAAAAACCCTAGCCTCTGCCAAGTCTAAAGATAGGAGTGTTAAGCCTGCTTCCGCACAGAAGAAATTGAACTCTAGGAAAAAGAGGGTTAAAACCCTGACCAAAGTTTGTGCTGACCCTAAGAACATACCCGATAGCACAATTGAAGCCAGTGCTAGAGACCCTGGTTCAGAACATTCATTTGATGCTCATGGGTCTGATGGAGTGGAAACCAATAATGAAACTGTGAAGAACACTACCCCTACAGAGGCACATGTTGAAATCCCAAGTTCCCCCCTAGCTGCTGTGAACATTATGGACGTGGAAGAACTGGCAGAGTTGACTGACAAACCCAGGAGGAATCCAAAACGGAAATGTAAGAACACATTGTCAGGTATGGATAACTATGTGCCCAGTTACCCACCATAGGAGAGGTTAGAAAGTGTGGATGATCATGAGGAGGCTCCAGAGCCCTCTGAAATGACTTGGACTCTGTCCCAATTAATTCAAAAATCCCGCAAAGTGGATCGGCAAGCTACTGCGCCCAAAGGAATTGAGAAGAATGAGCCAATTCGAGTACCAGTTGTACCCCTGCTCGGATACAAAGAGAGTTCACTCTTGAACCTAGTCCAATTGACAATCCTGATCCAGTTGACACCTCTGAACTCAGTCCAGATCATCCAGATCCAGTTGACACCTATGAACAAAGTCCAGATGAGTTCATTCCTGAACTCAGTCCAGATCATAATTTCGATAGAGTTCACACCCCTGCTCAAAGTCCAGATGAGTTCACTCATGCATCTAGTCCTCAACCACAACCAGGACATGATCAAACATTTGAAACCTACTGTGAAATTCCCTCCAGTCGATCCTTGAAACCAATGGTAGCTAGACTAGAAAGCAGGAATAATAGGTTGAAAGAGAAGCTACATGAGTACATTGTATTGGATCGACATATAAAAACAGAGAATGAACTCATGAAAGTCAGGGTGACTCATCTCTTGTCCAAAATTGAAAGATTAAAACAGAAGAATAAGGGTCTTTTCCAAAGGAACAGGAGACTACAGAAGACTGCTAGGAAGCATATCATCATCAACTGAGTCCTCAAGAAAGAAATTAGAAACCTGAAGAAACATGAGAAGTTACAGATGTTGGTTGCAGCTGCTGCAACACTCTGATTGCTACTAGTCTTTGACTTTTGTTGCCTGAGGACAGGCAAAGACTTCAGTTTGGGGGCATGTGGTCTCTAGTTTTGACTATGTTTTGCCTACATTATATCACAAAGACCTCCATTTCCATACCCAGTACCACTCCCTTTTGGCCTTGTTATGACACACTTGACATCTCTTTACCACTTAATGGGGTTACTCAAGGTATTTTTACGTTTCAAGTTATTTTTATGTATTTTGGTACTTTAAATTAATATTGAAACTAATGTGGCTTGAGTTAGGTACTATTTCTATTTGAAACAGGATTTGCCAGTACCAGGTACCAGCTCGTACCCCGTGGAGATACCAACAAAGCTGCTAAAGATCTGCGCGTTATGGCCAGAGTGGGAGACAGTGCGATTTACATGCTAGATGGAGTCATCACTCATATGTTGATTGAAGGAAAAATTATAGAACTTAGTTGTAATACTTCATGACTCACACTTCGTGACACTGCGTGGCACGAAGATGTGAAGACCGTTTAGACTGTTTTTAACTGATTTCGAGTTATTTTCGGATCTGGGATCCGTTTGAATTATTGTATTTTTGCTTTAAACTATTATTTGAGGAGGATCTATATAAACAGAGGATCACTCCTAAGAAACGTTGGATTATGTTATGTTATGATACACCTTTCTGAATACAATTTGTTGTTGCGCTATGTTACTTTACTGTCATCTGATTTGAGTTAGTTTCCTGAGTAAATGGAGCGTGAAGTATACACAGTGTTTGCGTAGAATGATCTAGTTAGTTATGGTTCTTCCTTTCGGCGTTTGTACCTTTTGGTTGGGCCCGCCAAACAGGTTCAAGTCGCTGCTTTTCTCTGTCTTAGATTTAGTTTATTTCAATGTTTTAGCATTTGGATGCATGTTAGCTTAGAGTTTAGGAATTAACTTGTTCAGAATCGTGCTTAATTATTCTTCAACTGTATCATTTCCAGCATATTAATATCTTCTACGTTGATGAGTATTGAACGCATGGTTGATTCCTGTAGAGTTTAGAGCATGAACTAGGTTTGTTGTGTTTCTAGTTTTCAATTTGAACGTAACTTAGAGTTTGAATGTACTTTGTTTTGGTTAGGATAGTTAGGTTGCTTTGCTTTGGTTAAGATAGCTAGGTTACTCTGCTTTGTTAGGATAGTTAGGTTGCAATTAAATTAGAGGAAGCTTCTGGTACCAGTAGGGTAAGTAGGATATTTATGTATTTTTCCTGCATCATAGATTTAGATTTATTTTCGATGTTTAGATTAAAAGCATTTTAGGAAATACTCTATCTTTTATGTCTTAGATAGAAATAGTGATGATAGATGATTAAAGATAGTGGTAGATAGTCGTGTGAAATCACATTAGAGTAGAAATAGAGGTACCAGCACTTAAGCATAGGACTATTTTCTGTTGATGAATTAAATAGGAGATGATAAGTTTCAGGATAGTCATTACGATTCAGTTTCTAAGAGTGAGTTTGTGATTTCTTTTAAGAATAGCCTTTAGATAGGAAGTATAATCTTACCCGCACATACAGTGTAGCAGCTCTAAGTTTACTTACCCTGGTTTGACAATTCAGTGTTTCAGGTCATTTAAATTCTTTAATATAGCAGCCTGACACACATATCAAGTGATATCTCTAAAAATCCTCTCACAAATCTCTCTTTCATGATTAATCTCCATCCAAGATACTTGAGTAAATCTCCAAATCTTCACCAAATCTTTGAGGGGTTCAAGAGGATTCGAATTTGAGGCTTGATGGTCAAGTTTGACTTGGTTGGAGTCTTCAAATACACCTGTAAACATCATGAAACTCATCCCACTTTCATATATAAGTGTAAACATGTTATTTTTCCAATATTTAATCATAAATTCACTCAAAAACACTAAAATAGATGCATTGGAAAACAATATGTCTAAAACCCATGTAATCATGAAAATGGTTTAATGTAAGGGTGTGGGAAAGCGAAATATGGTTAAAAGTGAATTGAAAGTGACTTGAAAGTTAAGTGAAATGTTGGTAAAAAGATGGTACTTTGGTGACTCAACACTTGGATCGTCGGGTGCAATATGCAATATTCAGTTTATTGATCACTATGCACCTCAGAATCAATATTTTCCTATGTCGTTCAACCCAGGGAAATGTCTTCAATCAATCCATACTAATATATATATGAATAAACCTTCTGAACCAAGAACTTCTTAAATCAAAAGGGGAACTATGATAAAATCATGAGCAACATCACAAAAAATCCTTCATTATAATGCAGATGCAATAGATCAATTGAAACCTTCAACATATGCAAATCAGAGAAAGATAGACACAAGATGATAAAGGGAAAAGACTGATTTCTATTAGCCAAAAAGTCTCAGGTCTGGTACATAAAATCAAAGATGTCTCTGTTACATTCACAACATCAAAAATATGAGTCTCATAACAATCATTCATACCCCCTAACTGAGTTACTATGTATGTTTTATATTTTAGGCTGTCATTGATAGATTTACAATTCGAATCACCACTCATGCATATGATTCCAATGTGTAAGAGTGGTGTGATTACAACTGATCAACATAAAATAACAAAATGTTGAAATCTAGGCTAATGTTGGCAACGCCCTTGACAACTTCTTAATGGCTGATGAAGTGTCCCTTTGAGCACACCTTCCTTTGGCAAGTGGCCTCCCATCTTACAACTGACCTTTAAAAAATTGTCATACATTCATCTAACCATTGGCAACAACTTACTCCTTCAAAACTTCCAGAACAAGAGTTCACAACATAGTTTGCACCACCAGCCTATATAAGCCAGTTCGCAGTGCCAAGTGTTGTGAACTTTCCTGTAGTTGCTTCTTTCATTCGAAAAATCCTTAAAGTATTCCCAAAACCATCTCCAATGCCACCAACTTTTATGATAACATATGATCATGATACATGACTAATAATATAACACCCGAGTAGTTGACCATGATTTATTAAACATGACCATCCTCAAAATTGTGAAAATACAAAAAACAAGAAACTGCCAAAATTGATATGAGTTAAGGTGTTCATCTTCTTCATTTTCTGACTCTGGAGCTCCTCCTGGTGGCAACTTTAGCTAGCATATCCATATTTTTCTTATCCAGCTCCTCTTTGAAAGGTTGCAACTCCATATTTAGCTTTTTTATTTGAGCTTGATGAGCTTTGTTTAGTCTGTAAAGGTTTTTGAGTTGCTTGTGGATAGGTAAGAACCTTCTAGCTAAGAAGTTAGCTCTGTCAATAGTTTCATGATACATATCTAGTGTCTCATTCAACTCCTTCTTGAAAACCAAATATTTATTTTTCATAAACTCAACCTCATCCCTTTCTTCCTTGAGTTGTCTTTTCAATCTTTTAAAGGTGGGATTTTCTTGAGGAGTAGTTATATCAACAATATCAATGGGCTCCTCAACAATTGTAGATTTACCTTTCCTCTAGGTTGAAAATCCTACTGCATCATCTTTCATAGGGATTTCTTGTTTGGTTGCAACTCTAGTAAGAGGTCTCCTAGCTTTGAACTTGTCAGTTGCATTGGGTGAAGGAAACACCAAATTTTTTCCCCTCAGGCTTGTGGGTTTTCCCGAAGGAACATCTATTGGAATGGGATCTGGCATAGGTGGAGCTTCTCTCTATGAATACTATGAAGCTCCTCCTCCTTCATGATCCTTTTTTGTTGTATCATCTCTAGCAGTCTTAGTGGTCTTCCTTTTCTTGTTCATTTCTGAATATACAATCTTGTCAATATGAAGAGGGATTTATGTTTTAGACTGTAGGGTGGGAGAAACATTTAGCTGGAAGTGAGAAGAAGTAATGAATGTTTCCCAATCAAGGTTTTTCTTTCTCAATTCCTCGATCACTAGCATATTTATAAGGCCTGAATGGAAGACACTTGTATCAACTGCTTTTGATTTGGCTTGGAAGCTGTCAAAAATTTTGCCAATACTTCTAAACAGGTAGAAAGGAAGATTCATGGGATCCTTGCATGTGAAGTGTAGGAGTATCCTTATATGGTATTGGTATATCATGTTAAATATTCCTTCATAGGTGAAATATCTTCGAATGACCTTCAACATCTTATCAAAACCTTCCAGCATATGGTTCCTGGGCACTCCCTTTGACAAATTGTCCCCTTGGTATTCTGGTTTGAGGAATTCCTTAGAGAATGCAACATTCAGTGTCATGGCCTTGAACCATCTCTCACTAGTGTTAGGTATCTCAGTTGATGCTGAGATGGATAATTCAAATACCTCAAACTCCAATGTCCCAACCTTATTTTTGGTCCCATCAAAATTAAGGGAAAACTCCCTAGCCACCTCTAGGTTCCCTCTCTACATTTTCTGGCAGAAATTAATGCAACTTGTTCTTTAGAAAACCTCCCTGATCAAGGGTTCATAACAAAAAAGTTGCATTTCGTAAGGCTCTGTTCTCGCAATTTCCCTCCTTTGTGAGCCTTCCTTTTCCGTGGAGTATCCATTAATGTTGTTTGCAGAAAAACCTTACCACAAGATTTAATGATGCTAGAGGTAAAACAGGGAAAATAGAGAATTAGGGTTTGAATGGATAAACTTTCCCAATAGGCTAGTTCTGTATAAAACCTCTTCGTTTCTCAGCTTATTTGACCTCCGGGAATAAGACAAGGTAGATTTCAGTTAGGAAGATGAATGGAAGACTACTAAAAATATCATAAAGGGATAACGAAATAGATCATTGCAAGAGAGGTCTTGTTCACTACATCACTATTCTTTAACAAAACTCAGGTTGACTTCGCAGGTGAAAAATTTTACATTTTAGATAAGATAGAAGTGAAATTAATTTTGAGAACTTGTTGAAGACATGTTTTTTTGTAGAAGGTGTTGGAACAGAGTGTTAACAACGTTGGGTTTTTTTCATAGAGTTCGCAGCGCCAGGGAAGGGGTTTTGCAACACTTGGGAAAGATCAACAAAGAAGGTGAATTGTATGGTAGGAAAGGTGGCCTAAACCCAGGGATAATCAAGGTTCAATGAGCAAGTTTCAAATCACATCAAAAATGGGTTTGGGAACTTGTCAACAAGTAAATAAGACAGTTTGCAGTGCCTATCACCAGTTCGCAGTGCCCAAAAGGGAAAAAATAGCTATCAAGCCCTATCCTGACCTTCAAATAAGGTGAAAATTTTCATGGAGTACCTGGTGACCTTGAGTTGGAAGTTGGTAGCTCTGAATTTGCACAGGGGCACTTGAAAACTGTCTAACTTCCAACTAGTATTATTTAGCCAGTTCACAATGTCGATTTCGTAGTGCCTATCTGTAACACCAGGTTCGCAACACCGAGCTAGAGAATGATTTGTACACTTGGAGGAAACAATTAAAATCATTTATGAAATAATCCATGGATATGGTTTAAAAAATCAACTCTGAAAACAAGGAGATATTTAGTTTACATGACCCATAAATGCAATGATGGCTATGAATGCAAGGTGTACCTTGGAATGCGCTCTGAACTCTCCTAATGAGTTGACAACGTACAAATCAGATTTGATTTGACATCTTAACAGGTAAAGGTGAAAAAAGGAGGGGTCAATGTACAACATGGAGGAAATGACACGTCGGGATAATGATGGAGAATTTGAAATATGTGACTCGTGAAGGTTTGTCCAAGTTGTCATGATAATCAAGATATAACCCAAGGAATATAGACCAAAGCCAACTTAACCTTAGCTTATTTAAATCAAAATAAACAACGACTATAGCAAAGGGGTCTAGAAACCTAAAATTTAATGAAAACCTATGACTCAAAATCATCAACTGGAAATATTTTTTACCCTTGACCCATTGTAATTTTAAGTGATAACACCATGAAATGAGGTACATGTCCTTATTGGGTCAATATGCCTGAAAAACCAAAAGATGACGAAACTAAAGGGAAAATCTATGGAAAGTGATAAGTATGTGCTGGAGCGGTATGATAACCCTTCAAGGAAACCACCCAGTACAACCCTTTTCCCGAGGGTGACAACTTACTAGGACAACATGTCGACCACCAAGATTAAATGAGGAAAAATGCATAATTTCCAAGCAAACATTTTCAAAATAAAAAAGGACCCTTTGCAACATGCTTAACTGCTTCAATATTAAGATGACACTTACCATGACACTATACTTGTTACCTCATGGATCAAGACCTGTTGTCCTCTATGAGCCAATATGGTGTGGTGGATGTTGTTGCCATAAATGAGATGGTGATATGTGGTAACATATATGGCTCTGCCTACTCATCTGCCTCTTGGTACTCCATGTTTGCAACATGAGGGCCTCAAGACATCATCTCCTTATTTATCCCTAACATGAGAGGATAACATGCACTCCTACTTGCTCTTATGTATCTTGCAATGTTTGAGTGAACCAACTTGGCTTCCTATGTGCTACAATACTAGGTGAAGATGTATCCTTGCTCAATCTCTCTTTTCCCACACCTGAATTTGACTCTTCTCTTAACTTTAAATTAGACCTTGGAACAACAACCTCATTATTTTCTTCAATCACTATAGGGGATACCTTTGATCGAGAGGACCATACATCCTCATGAAACTTCAGATACTAGATCACCACAATCCTTTGTTGTGCTAGAATGTAGATCCTATAATATCTAGAAGTCCAATAACATGTCGAACCTGCAAAGAGCACTTACTATTAAAGTTTGAGTTATTATTATGTTTATTTTCAATTTACTAGATAACCATAGCATAGATAGGATCACTGAGAGAAACACAATCACAAGATACACAACATTTATCCTGGGAAACCCTCAAGGGGAAGAAAACCCAACAAAAACTTCCTTAATATAGATAGCCAATACAATGCCAAGACAATAAACCAAACACTAGAGAATATCCTCCCAAGAAATGCGCCTATCTCTCTTCCTTCTTCTGGAAACTGGTAACTGCAGCTTCCTTCAATACGTGTGCACTAGATGAGTGAGCTGACTGAGTGAACAAATGAGGCGATGGCCTCCTTTATTTATACAAACTGGCAAGCGCTGAAAGGAGGTATCTCTTCACTGGCAGGGCCGAATTCTCTTTCTGGGTGGTTAGAACAACTTTAATTTTCCTAGGGGCCGACTTCTTAATTTACATATTACATTTAGGGTTTGACCAATACGCAAAAGGGGATTTGGTCAATTACAATGCCCGACATGATCAATCCACAAAAGGGGATTGATATAATGAATAATAAATAGAATGCTCTTTGCAGTTACAATATTTCAACACTCCCCCTTAACAAGAATGGTATTCTACAATATCATTAGGAGAGAGAGAGAGAGAGAGAGAGGGAAAAAACATCAACAACGTCTGGAACACTGACTGGCATATCTATAAATCATCGGAAGTTTTTATCATCATCAATATCATCATTCACAACAGGGAGCTGGAATGGCATCATCATCTGCATCAACATGGATTAGTATAACACTAATACATCATCATCAATAACAACAACATCACAACACAAAGGTTGGAGCATCATCAACATCAACACTAGGCTAGGAATCTTCAACACGAAGCTGGCATCACAACATAAGGCTAGCAACACAACAACATCTTCATGAAGCTGGCATCACAACACAAGGCTAGCAACACAACAACATCAGCACGAAGCTGGAAATATTCATCACTAGGCTGACATCACAACACGAAGCTGGCATCACAACAACATCAACACGAAGTTGGAAATCTTCAGAACTAGGCTGGAATCACAGCACGAGGTTGGCAACACAACAACATCATGATGAAGCTGGAAATATTCAGCACTAGGTTGGCATCACACCATGAAGATGGCATCACAACAACATCAACACGACACTGGAAATATTCAGCACTAGGATGGAATCACAACATGAAGCTGGCATCACAACAACATTAGCACGAAGTTGGAAATCTTCAGCACTAGGCTTGCATCACAACACGAGGCTGGCATCAAGACTACTCCCCCTTTCGAGGGAGGTCCTTTCAGACTACACCATGCTTATCTCGAAAGTGCTCAAACTTTACACGAGATAGAGGCTTGGTCAACACATCAGCAACCTGTTCATATGTGCTAACATACTGGAGCTTTATGGCTCCCCTCTACACCATATCACATATGTAACGATATCAGATCTCTATGTGTTTTGAATTGTCATGGAACATTGGGTTCTCTGTCATCTATATGCAACTCTGAATATCACATATGATCATGGTTGCTTCCATCTCTAGATTGAATATACCTCTCAACAACTTCCGAATCCATATGGCTTCAGACCTAGTGGAACATGCAACAATGTATTATGCTTCTTCCATGCTGAGAGAAATGCTTGATTGCTTCCTACTCTATCAAAGATACTTCCAACCCAATCTAAATCAGTATAACCACTCAGTCTGAAGTCATGATCTCCATTATAACTGAGACCACAATCTAATGTACCCTTAAGGTACCTCATCACATGTTTTGCAACAAACAAGTGAACACATTTGGGTTCTACCAGAAACCGACTCAAGGTGTTCACAACAAAACATATATCTATCCTAGTGTTCATCAGATACATCAACGATCCAATGATCTGTCTGTATAGCGTAGCATCAATCAATTATGATGAAGTGTCAACCAGGAGATTCAACTTTGTTTCCATGGGTGTATTCATGGACTTGCACTCCAACATGTCAAATATCTTCAGTATTTCAACTACATAATTCCCTTGGTTAAGGAATATCCTCTCTGGGCTTTGCCAGATTTCAAGACCTAAGAAATAGTGCATTAGGCCAAGGTCTTTCATCTCAAATTCTGCAGCGAGCTTCTTCTTACATTCAGTGATGATATTTTCTTCTCCAGTTAAGAATAGGTCATCCACATACAACAACAATATAACATGCTCATCATTCATAACCTTGAAGTAAAGGTTAGAATCAACTTTACTCTTGGTAAAGCCCAAGCTCGTTAGGAAACTGTCAATCCTTCCATACCAAGCTCTTGGAGCTTGCTTCAATCCATACAAAGCTTTCTTCAGCTTGCAGACATGAGTATTCCTGTCTTCAACTTCAAACCATTGAGGTTGTTCTATATACACTTATTATTCAATGACACCATTCAAGAAGGTTGTTTTCATGTCCATCTTTTGTAGCTTCCACTTCATCTTAGCTGCAAGGGCTATGATGGTTATGATTGAAGGGTATCTGGCTACAGGAGCAAACGTCTCTTCATAATCAATGCCTTCCTTTTGAGAAAATCCACAAGCAACAAACCTTGATTTATATTTATCAATACTTCCATGAACAACATGTTTTATTTTGAAAATCCATTTGGAAGATACCACATCCTTGCTCTTCGGTCTGGGAACTATTTCCCATACATCATTCTTTATGATGGATTGGTATTCTTTTGTCATGGCATCTGCCCATTCTTTCTTCTAAATGACTTCTTCAAAGAAGGTAGGCTCCTTCTCTAAGAGATCACACATCAAATCCATATAACTAGAGAATGGCTTGGGTTTCTTCAATTGTCTCATGGTTCCTTCGGGGACACCATACTTCTCTCCATCTTGAATAATTTCCCTTTCCCATGCTGGCTTTCTCTTGTGGGAGATTGTTATTTGGGGAGGTTATTGAGATTTTATTATGTCATGATATTCTAGAATATCCTCATCAAGGGAAGTTATGACTTCCCTCACTGGTTCTGTAACTCCGGGAGCTCCAGGTTCTTCTTCATATACTTCTTCAAGATGGCATCTTCTTGATTTCCCGAGTGTTGCATCTTCAAAAAAGGTTGCATCCCTGTTGATCTCAATATGATGGTAACCTGGTATATAAACTCTGAAGGCCTTGGATACCTCACAGTGTCAAACAAATATTCCCTTCTTTCCTGAAGGGTCCAACTTGGTTCTCTTCTCTTTCAGAATGTGTACAAATATTGGGCAACCAAATATTTTGAGATGGCTTACTTCTGGCTTCTTTCCGTAGAACATCTCTTCAGGGGTATTGAACCCAAGTGCAGTATGGGATAATATGTTTTGTACATATACTGTTGTTTTTGTTGCTTCTTCCCATAAGTGCATTGGAAGATCTTGGTCATGGATGATGGTCTTCACTGCTTCCATTATAGTTATGTTCTTTCTTTATGCTACACCATTTTGTTGAGGATTGTAGGGAGTGGTGAGCTCCCTCCTGATCCTGGCATCTTTGCAAAAGTTTGCAAACTCTTTTGAGGTGTATTCTCCTCCATTATCTGACCT